>PVHX01004213.1:0-129463 GCA_004024805.1 Geosciurus inauris | reverse complement strand
AGTCATAAATAAGATTGATAGTATGTATCCTTGATACATTGTGTGGCAAATGGCATTTTATCTCTGTTGTCTTCTTCTCCAAAGTACCTAACACAGTCTAATCATGAGAACAATACCAAATAAATCCCAATTGAAGGACATTCAACAGAGTACGTGACTAGTATGCCTCAACATTTCAAAGTCATTAAAAAACAAGGGAAGTCTAAACACATTATAGACAAGAAGAGCAAAGGTTACATGACAATAAATGTAGTGTCCTGCATGGGACTCTGCAACATAAGAAAACAGACACTAGGTAAATACTAAGAAAATATGAATGAAGTGTGGCCATGTGGGCTTTAGTTAATAATATATAACTACTGGTTTATTAATTATGACAAATACAGCATACTAATTTAAACAGTTAACAGGCGAAACTGCGTGTAAGGTATATTTGAACTCTGTACTGTCTTCATAATTTTTCTTTAAATTTAAACTGTCCTGAAATTAAGAAGTTTATTTAAAAAGCCACATTACAAAACTTAGTAATGTCCCTCATTGTTTTCAAAAAAGGATTGCTCAGTTAATATGCCCCATTGTGATCTTTATTCTTTTCATACTTAACTATAACACAGATATAAAACTTGAGTTTCAACATCTCTTGCCAGTTTTTTAAAATAGGCATGAAGATGTACATTCTTATTGGGACTGCAGACTAGTATAACCACTCTGGAAAGCAGTATGGAGATTCCTCGATAAACTAGGGATGGAACCACCATATCACCCACCTATCCCACTCCTTGGTATATATCCAAAAGACCTAAAATCAGCATACCATAGCCATACAGCTGCCTCAATATTTATAGCAGCAGAATTGGCAATAGCTACATTATGGAATCAAACCAGGTGCTTATCAACAGATGAATGGATTAAGAAATTGTGGTATATATACACAATGAAGTTCTACTTAGCCATAAAAAAGAATGAAATTATAACATTTGCTGGCAAATGGATAGAAATGGAGAACATCATGCTAAGTGAAATAAGCCAAACTCAGTCAAATATTTTCTTTCATACATGAAAGCTAGAGTAAAACAAAGAAGAGGAGGCAGGAAAAACAAGATATTACAAAGATATTGGAAAAATTAGTAGTGTGAAAGATCAAGAAGCAGTGTGGAGGGACAGGAAAGGAGAGGCAATGCAGAATGAATTCTTATTAAAATCACTTTATGTGCATATATAAATATACCACAGGGAATTTCACCTTTGTGTCTAAGTTGAAAGTACTAATCAATTATAAATGAATGTATGAGTGAAAGGGAGTCTCTAAAGAAGAGGAAGAAGAATGGGGGAGGAAAGGGAGGATGAGAGGGAAAACAGGGAGAGAAAGGGAGATCATGAACTGAAATTGAATTCCATGCATGCTTGATTTTGATGGGAATAAATCCAACTACCATGTACAAATATAAAGCTCTAAAAATAAATAAAAATAAATTAAAACAAAATAAGCATGAAAATATAGGCCAACCCATCAGGATGGAGAAGTAGAAAAATGAGAAGTACCTGGATTCCTGATGGCATTGTTGAACTGCCTTTGATTTCTGAACTACCTGTGCCATGCTGTTTTTGTTATTACAGCTCTGCAGTATAATTTGAGTTCCAATATTGTGATGTCTCCTGCTCCACTCTTTTTGCTAAGGATTACTTTGGCTATTCTAGTTTTCTTATTTGTCCAAATTAATTTTTTAACTGCTTTTTCTAGCTCTGTGAAGAATGTCATTTGTATTTTGTTGGGGATTGCATTGAATCTACACTATGCTTTTGGGAATGTGGCCATTTTGACAATATTAATTCTGCCTAAGAAGATGGAAGGTCTTTCTATTTCTAAGGTCATCTTAAATTTCTTTCTTTAGTGTTCTAATTTTCATTGTAGAAGTCCTTTTCATAGATTGAGTCCCAATTTTTTTGAGGCTATTGTGAATGGGATAGATTTCTAGTTACCTTTTCACCAGATTTATTACTGGAGTATAGGAACATAACTGATTTATGAGTGTTAATCTTATATCCTGCTACTTTGCTAAATTCACTTATGAGCTCTAAAAGTCTTATGCTAGAGTTTCTTTGGATCTTCAAAATATAGGATTATCAGCAAACAGCAGTGGTTTGTGCTCTTCTTTTCCTGTTTCTACCCCTTTAATTTCCTTCTTTTGCCCAATTGCTCTGACTAGAGTTGTGAGGACTGTGTTGAATAGGAGTGGTGAGAGAGAGCATTGGTGTCTTGTTCCTGTTTTTAGAGAAAGTGCTTTCAGTTTTCCTCCATTCAGTACTACCCTTTCCCCTTCAGTCTGTGCATGTCTTTACCTGTGAGGTGAGTCTCTTGCAAACAGTATATTGCTAGGTTTTGCTTTTAAATCCAAGGTGACAATCTATGTCTTTTGATTAAAAAGAGTTTATGCCATTTATATTTAATGTTGTTATAGAGAAATATTCTTTATTCTGTGCCATATTGATGTGTTTCTAATGTTTAAATCAAACTTGATTCCCCTTTAACTGTTCTAGTGTAATGCATTCTATGATGGTTTTCATTTTTATTTTTCATTTCTTCATAAAATCTTTCACTGAGTATACTTTGTAGTACAGACTTTCTGCTTATGAATTCTTTTAGCTTCTGTTTATCATAGAAATTTTTTATTTTATCTTCAATTCTGAAGCTTAACTTTGCTGGAGATAGTGTTCTTGGTTGGCATCAATTTTCTTTCAGAGCTTGATATACATTACTATAAGTCCTCTGGTTTTCTGGGTCTGGATTGAGAATTCAGTTGAAATCCAAATTGGTTTACCTCTAAAGGTGACCAGTTTCCTTTATCCCTTGCAGGTTTTAAATATTATACTCATTCTGTATATTAGGCATTTTCATTAAAGTGTGACTTGGAGTGAGTGGATCTATTGTGATTTTATATATTTGGAGTCCTACATGCCTCTTGTATTTGAATTTTCATCTCATTTTTGAGGTTTGGAAAAAAATTGTAATGCTGTTTTGTTGAAAAGATTGTGCATCTCTTTAGCTTATATTTCAGATCCTTCATCTACCCCAATGGTTCTTAAATTTGGCCTCTTGATGTTATCCCAAACTTCTTGAATAGTCTTGTAGTGGTGTCTTAACATATTTTCTTTATGGTCAACTTTGATTTCAAGCTTATACACTTTATCTTTGAGACCCGAAAATCTATCTTCAAAGTAGTCTAATCTATTGGTGATGCTTTTCATTAAATTTTTAATTTGGCTTATTGAATCTTTTATTTTCAGGATTTGCATTTGGTTCTTTTTCAGAATCTCTCTTTGTTGAAGTGCACCTTCCGCTTTCTGAATTTTTTCATTAATTTCACTCTTTCCATCTTCCTTAGCTCATAAAATATTTATCAACTTTCTAAATTCTTTCTTTGACATTTCCTCTACTGTGATACCAATGGAGTCAGTTGTTGAGGGATTATAGATTGTTTGGGATGGTTTGATCCCTTGCTTTTTCATGTTGTTTGTATATCTATCCATCTATTGGGATCGCTATCACTTCATCTTTTAAGGAAGGGATTACTTTGTGAACTTTTTTCTCTTAAGAACCCTGGGGTGGTCCAATATCCAAATATTGATACTTTAACTGAATGGGTGACCTCTGCTGATGCCACTAAGCACTATTTACAACAATTATTTGAGACCCAAGCTTTGTACCATTCAATCTAATAAAAACAAAAGTCTAGTTGATATTGTTCTCCATAATTCCTCAAACCCAGCTATAAACTTGTTGTTAAGTTCTGGAATATGTTGAAATATTAACTATTAAATGTAATAAAATTGCTGTAATATTAAATGAAGGCTAAAAGGGAGGGAGAAAAATGATCTGGCACGGGGGGAAGAAAGAAAGAAATGAAAAGAATAAGTATAAAAGAAAAAATAAATGGCTGGTGAGTATTTGAGATAGCAGCAGATAATGAAAGAGGGCAATTGGGGATAAAGGAGTAAGAATAATTAGAGCTAGAAAAACAAAGAATTACTTCAATTAATGCTTTAAACCATTAGAAGAAATACATTAAAATGTGTGAAAGCTGGGTACAGTGGCATACCCCTGTAATTCCAGCACTTTAGGAGGCTGAGACAGGAGAATCATGAGTTCAAAGCCAGTCTCAGCAATGGCGAGGCTCTAAGCAACTCAGTGAGACCCTGTCTCTACATAAAACACAAAATAGGGCTGGGGATATGGCTGAGTTCAATCCTCGGTACTAAAAAAAAAAAAAAGGTAGAAAATACAATGTTAGCTATTAGAATAACAACAATCAATCAAGTTAAATAGTGATATATATGTTCAAAGTTGACAGAGTTATTTATAGTAAACTTTGCCAAGATGAAGAAAATTCTGGCCACTTAGCAGATGTCTACCTCAGAAACCAATTCCCTGGTTTCTACGGACCTCCTAACAGCTGGTGCTGGTTTGTCAGTTCAGTGACTGCTCAGAGGGTGCAATGTTGTGTCTTGGTTGTTTCTATTGTGGGCAGGAACTTAAGATGCAGGCTGGAGTGTCCTTGTGATTGCTGTGGGTCACCATACACTTGCTCCCCTCTAAAGGATGCTTTTCATTATAGTGTAAAGCCTATTGACTGTCTATAAGCACAGGTCCTCTGGTTGTTTATTTTCCACAGATGGTCTGTGGTACAGAAGCATTCCCCTGGCCTACATCACTCTCTGGGGTACTGTATTAAAGGGAGTTACGTGATTCACTGGGGTTCTAGTTTCTACTGCCTCAGGTGGTAAATGGCTGGCACCAATTACCTCTGTTGACTATAACTGATGCAAGATCTAGTCAGTATCTAAACAATGCCCTTTTATATGCTGGTTGTGAGCATTGGTCAGGCTGGGAGCTGGGTCAGGCTAAAAGCAGCCACTCCTTGCTCTCTTGGATCAGGCACTTTTCCACCTTAACTGACCTTCCTCTGCCTATTGTTGCAACGCAAGCTTCTTCCGTTTTCCTTGTTGGTTTCCTGGCATACTCAGGCAACTTCTCCTAGCAGCCTTTTGCTGACTGCTACCACTATCCAGGAACCAGATATCTATGTCACTGGATATTCAGGCAGCTTCACTTGATCAAAGGGTCAGTCACATGCTTCTTAGAACTGAGATGATTTCCCAGGGTGCCTCCTCAGATGTTTGTGGTCCTGATGGATCTGCTTTGCTCTGCTCAGGGCCAAAGCTCCTATGACTTTCCATCTCTGCCCTGTCTCAGGTTCCATGGAAGCTGCACAGAGCTTTCCGCCTCTTCCTGTTCAGTGCAGAGGCTAAGCAGGGCTCTGGGTTAGGTGCAGTCCCCTGCCTGGGTCTACCCCACCTCACAACTCTTTTCATGGATTATGGGAGGGTTCAGTGATTTGGGGCTAGCGATCCCTCTAGAAATTTTTTTCTACTTGGATTCGTAAGAGATCCCACTGCAGGGGACTTTCCTCTGGGTTTAATTTGCAGCTATGTGGATGTGGGAAGATTCTGTCTTGATTTAAGGAGGTGACTAGTGACTGAGGGCTCCAAAAATGGCTGCTGACTCCGGCACAGCTTTCTTTTTATGATTTTATTTTAAGTTGTTTGATCTACTTCAAGGACACTGCTGTTTCCATCATGCTTTAAATTTTGCCTGCCTTTCTGAATGCTTTTAAGTGGGTGGAGCTTGAGTTTTTCTATTCCCTCTTTTCCCCTCTCTGCTGCCCCCCCTCCCCACACTGGTTCACTGTCAGAGTTAGGGAACTCAGAATTTATTTTCTACTCTGGTAACCTATCTTCAAGTCTCTCTAGGTCTCAGTCTTTATAATATTAAGTCTTAGGGCATTTATTGTATCACTCACCTCTCAACTCTGCTTTTCCATCACTGGCTCCTTTCTGTTGTGAGATCAGAATTCATTGCCTACCTCTCTTCTGCCATCTTCTCTCTGGAATTCCTTTTTTTTTTTAGTTGTCAATAGACCTTATTTTAATCTATTTATAAGCAGCGCTGAGAATTGAACCCAGTGCCTCACACATGCTAGGCAAGCACTCTTCCACAGAGCCACAACCCCAGCCCCTGTCTGGAATTCTTTTTTTTTTTTTTTTTTTTTAATATTTTTTTAGTTGTTGATGGATCTTTATTTTATTCATTTATTATTTGTATGTGGTGCTGAGGATCGAACCCAGTGCCTCATGCAAGCTAGGCAAACGCTCTACCGCTGAGCCACAGCCCCAGCCCCTCTGTCTGGAATTCTTTATGCATCATTTCAGTGTGCTGGGACTACATTTCACCTGTAATATTCTGAATTAGCAGGTTCTGTGATGATGAAAATGTTCTGTACTAGTGCTGTCCAATTTGTGAGCTGCTAAGTGTACATGACAGTTAAGCACTTGAAATGTGACTAATGAGAGTGACTAACTGAATTTTATTTTATTTCATTTTAATTTAGCAGCCACATATGACTGACTAGTGGCTACTGTAGTAGACCACATAATTTTTGAAAATCCATTAGATGGCATGTTCCCTCAGAGTAAGGAATCACTTTAATAATTAACTTGATACTTTAAATTGTGCTCTTAATATGCTTATATTAAACAAAGTTTTATAAGAAAAATAACATCACTTTAACATATAAAAACAAATATACACAATTATAATTGTTAACAGATGTGTATTAAAAGGCAGGTGGCTATTAACCTATAGATAGGTTCTCATTTTCTTTCTGTAATCCAAAGCACTTGGTGTTTCTTTGTACTTTTGGTTGAGGCTTGCTGCTTTGATCTGGGTTATCTTATGTTCTCTATTTTCTTGAGATACAACCTGATGTGACCTGATGAAATGTGACATGCTTGTCACTTTTTGTTAAAGGTGAGCATAAATGGCAAATATCCACGTAACTAGAAAGTTTTCCCATTACTGGTTCCTGGCAGTTATTAGTCTAACAACAAAGACCAACATGGAAAAAAATCCACATGAAGAAGCAGCCGATGCCCCAACAAAAAGTTAAAACATTAAATTCAAAATAAACACATGTCCTGAGTTCCCAAGATTTTCCTGCAGCTCCATAGTCTCTGTTTGAAATGTCAAATAATTATTTCTAAAGCAAATAATGAAAATTCATATGTGGTTTGAGATGAGGAATAGATAGCAGTAACAAATGAACTAAATGCCAGTATTCCTGTGAGTGTATGTGTGTTTAACATATTTAGTGAAAAGGGAGAGAAATAATGCACAGTGCATAATGTTTGACCAGATATTTTCTTAACAGAATGATTTTCTAACTTGTCCAGGAGGCATTATACTTTTGGACATGTTCTTAGTGATGCAGAAAATTTCTACTTTTAATGGCATATGATTTCCACTTTCCACTAATATGAAAATGAGGAGTAACAGAAAGATACTCCATGTTTTTTTTGTCACTCGCAAACAATATTAAATTTTAAATATAAGAAGGTATTTATCTAAATGGCTATCTTTTAAAAAGTCAACGTAAGGCAAAATAGCCCAGTGCAATTTGATTTAATTTATATATGGTTGGCAAAAGATAACATATAGTTGAAAGAATGTATTCTAGCAAGTAAGAGCAAAACTAGAAATCATTTCAAGGAGGCAGAATATTCTAGATTTACCTTTAACTGTCACAGATAAAAAGGATTAATTAATGAAGCCTGCACTCAATAGATAAAGGGCTCCATTGGCACTCTGTTAATTTTCTTGAAAGAGAAAGATAGTCCAGGTTGAATTTCCTCTTTAACTTGAAATGGATTCCTACTCTTCTTTCCTAATATCAGGAAGAAAAAAAAGCAGAATATTAAAGCTAAATATTTATTTTAAATATTACCTCAATGATATCTTTAAAAATTGAACCTAAATGTATAATATGTTTATTTAAAGATGTGATTCTCACACAAGAAATCATCTAGGATTTTGTTTTTAAATCTAAGAATCTGAAATCTGTCATATTTTATGAGTTATAATACTTTAGAATACTAACATTAGATAGTGTTATAGTAATCAAATTAGATTCCCTGCACATGATGATGGAATATGCTCTTTTATATTATTTGTTCATAGTTCATTTTATTTATGAGTAAAAATAATGCAAATCTGCCATTTATTTTAAATGCCTTCTCAACATTCTGTCAGACGATCTTTTTATCTTTAGACTAGAAAGACAGCACAGTTCATAGCAATCTTTATTAAAGAGAGTAAATGAGAACTGAATCTCAAAGCAAGAGCAAAAGTTGGACATATTACCAAAAAGCATTTTCTAAGAAGTGGGCTGCAGACATTAAAGAATACATGAAATAGTCTGTGCCCTGAGTGTTAGAACAAGGTCCATAATGAGCAAAACCAGAAAGCAAAACCTTAACTGGTCTGCTGGTTCTCACATTGTCATCCTTTATGTTATGTAAATAAAAATTAAACGAAGTCTTCAGGGAAGGGAGACTTTCTACAGAACTGTAGGAATAAAAGTTAAAAACTGGTGAACTTTTCAAATTTGTATAGCTCAAGCTATCTTTGTGATACCTATGACTTAGGTGGAAATATATAAATATAAAATGGTTATGATAGATGAAATATATAACTTTGGAAAGATTAACTAGAAAACAATCTTACAGATGTTACAAAAATGTCAAAACACACAATATTCAATAACAACCTATAATATTAGATCTGAGGATTGACCAAAAGAGGGGGAAAAAAGTTTATCCCACTCAAGAGTTTCAAGGGTTTATTAATGAATGAGTTAAAAAGTAATGTTAGTAAAGATGTGAGAAAATTACATATTTTTCATGAAGTGTTTTTATTCAATCCATTCTCTTTATTTATGTATTAGTGCATATGAACAGTACAAATTGATGGATCGTATTTTGACATTTCCATATCTATATATAAGGTAATTTTATTGCATCTACTTTTACTATGACCTTCTCTCACCATCCTCTCCACCCCCAGCCAGACTCCCTTCCTTACCTAAATGTTCCCCTTCTACTCTCTTCTTTTTTGTGTTTTTCAGATTTCACATATGAGAAAAAAACATGCAATTTCTGTCTCTCTGTGTCTGACTTATTTTCACTTAACCTGATTATTTCCAGTTCCATCCAGAAAAAATTAAAAAGTAGAATATGTCTACATGGCAAAGTGCAAACTGTGACACCACCTCCACAACTGTTCCTTCCTACTGTTTGTTTTTTGGTTGCACATTGGACGGATGGTGTGGGGGAAATAGCTGAGAGAATAATAGTAAAAGAAAAAACAACAACAACAGAAAGAGAGCAAATGGGATTGTAAGGTTCTAAAAGAGAGTAAAAGCATGACTGCAAAGACATGAGAACAGAAGAAACAAACTTAAGGCCAGCTCCATTTATATCAACTACATATCATTAGAACTATGACAATGTTGAAATTGAAAGGAGCAGTAGGTAATCATGGTGAGAAAAGAGACATAGACTATGTCCTGTAATGACCTTGAACATACACAAGTTTTAAGAGTCCTGGAGAAAAGGGAGCTGAATAACTAAGCAATAGAAGCTAGTTTATTTTCCTCAGTAAACTTATAAGGAGCATATGCCATAGACATGCCTGGACATGCCGGGGACTCACTAAGTTGCTGGCCATAAGGAACAGCAGCCATTGACTTGCTTAGTCATACCTGCTTGCAATCGATAAGGGGATGTAAGGGGCACCTAACCATAGGCCTGCTTAGCAATGACTGGTTACAATCGATAGGGAGCACAGCTCCATGGACATGCACAAAGAAATGCCCAGTTGCAATTACATTATCTCACTGGACATAACCAATGGACATTGACTTTCACTGGGTGTAACCAATCACCAGCTCACACCACCAACTTGGAACTGCATTTAAACTGCTTGTCTTGCCATACTGGGGACTTTGCTCCAAGGACATCAGTGAGACTGGTCACCTTGCTGTCCATCCCTGGATCAACTCCACCATTCCCTGACATCCAGCAGTTTCCCTGAAGAGAACCACCAGACAAGGACTCTGCTCTTTGGCTAAGAGAAGTCACGTGGCATTGGAGGGGCTCGTGGTTGCTCTAGGATTGTGTGAATTATTTGTAATGTTTAGTTGCCCTAGGATAGTGTGACTTATCTGTAGTGTTTAATTAGTGTGCATTGAATGCTAGTTGGGGTGCTCCAGCATACTCAACATTTTTTGCCTTAATTAATTATATTTATGATTGTTGTGATTGAACATACACTTGTATTTAAAGACAATCTACCTCCGACTAATTATTAATTGCAACAAACTTTATATGCAGAATCAGGTGGGGACAGGGGACTTCCTTCCATTAATTGTTTTGCTCACTATAATTGATGGACAGAGCTAAAATAAAACAAAATTTTTAAAACTTTGCTAACAAGTTTAAATGTTAGAGGAATGTCACAGATAAGATGTCATAAACAAAAGTGAGATACACACGAAAAAATGCTGGTTTGGTAAGAAAAAAAACAGCTGCTATTTTAGTGCCAGCTTGATTCTAGGTCCCATACTACACAATGTACCCATTAATAAAGTTGAATGAAAGACATTCAGAAGTGTGGATTAATTTTTGCAGATGAATTGGGTGACTTCATCCTCCAGGTCTATTCTAAACCAAGATCTAAGAAGTTTTTTTCTGTGCAGCAATGACTTTATTTTTCACAAACTTAAGTATTTTCCATTTCACTGTGAACATAATCTGAATTTAATTATGCATTATAAAGCTAACTATATTATCCTGGAGATAAATTAAAATATACATGAGGAACAGTGATTCATAGATTAGTTTTTAAGTATCAGAATTTAAATTTTTTCGTACTTTTTCCAAATTTATTATTCTCATTTTCTGGTGTACTCACTGCAACTAGGATGTATCTGTCCCCATTCTACTGAAACTTTGCTATATTCAATGGTTAGTTCAATCACATCATACAAGAACTATTAATTGTAACTGACAGTAAATGTCTCCTTTATTTCTGGCTCTTGTCTCCTTTGTTCTTTCTCATGTCTTCAACCTAAATGTTGGCTTACCTAAGGGCTCTTTGATAGTGTTTTTTCTTCTGCACCTGTATTTTGGTGACCATACCTTAAAATAAACACATGCACTTGAGAATTAGTCCTAGGTATTTATCTCTGGTCTGGATCTCTCCTTCAAACACGAGAGTCATAGAACAAAATCACTGCATGGATTTTTAATAGGTACCACAAAGAGACACACTGCATGGATCCAAAAACAAACTTGTTCTGCTCCCCAAAACTTGCTCTTCACAATGTCTTGTTCCCCAGCATCTTCACAATTTGGGGAAATGGCAGTCCTTTCAGCGTGCTCCTTAAAAACCTGCCTTCTCTCTCTCTCTCTCTCTTTTTTTCCAGCTTTGTTGAATTGATATTTTTTTTAAAAAAAGTATATATTCAGTATGTATAATGTTATATTTTGATATACGTATACAACTGTGCAATAATTACCACAAGCATTAACGTACCCATCACCTGTCTTCCTCCTCCCCGTTCCTCAAGTCCCTGCTTTCCATTGCTTTCACTGAATTCTACTTTTTTGGATTTCACACACAAGAATTTGTCTTTCTGTGCCTGGTTTAGCATGATGACCTCCAGTGTCATCATTGTTGTCACAAATGGCAGAATTTTCTTTTTCAAGGTTGAAAAATACTCTATTATACGTATGTGCATACATATATATGTATATATGTGTACATATATATTGCATATTCTTTATATGTCAATAGAGTCTGAGTGTTTTCATATTTTGGCTGTTATGAATAATGATGTAATCAACATGGGAGTAATGACATCTCTTCAATATAGTGATTTAATTTTCTTTGGAAATATATCCAAAAATGAGGCCACTAGAAAATATGATAATTCTATTTTAAATATTTTTGAGGAAGCTTCATACAATTTCAAATAATGTCTCAGTATATATTCACATTCCCACCAACATTGTATAGGGTTTCGTTTTTCTCTACATATTCTTCAGTATTTGTTTTCTTTTGCTGCTTTTTATAATAACCACCCTAAGAGATGTGAGGTAATCTCTTTATGGTACATATTAATTCTTCTTAGGAATGTATGCCAAATCCTGAGTGCTAACTGCTGACCTGCATTTTTGAGCCAAGTGTTTTTCCCATGAAAATAAATTGATATATGATTTATGAGACATCAGCTGTTTACAAAATTATTTAGTGTAAATCAGTTACATACAGTCAGATTACTTCTGAATAAAATATTTTTTAAAAAGATCTATATCTGAAAAAAATAGAACAAAAATATTCTTGACCAGGGAAAGTTTAGTGTCCCTTTGTTCTGTCATCCAATCAATTGGTACATATGATATACATTTTTACAATGAACCAATGATGAATACAAGTAGAAAACAATTATTAGTTTGTGAAAACTGGAGGAAAGCAACTTAAGACAAAATGTCTAGACTGGATTTGACTGGTGTTTGATAGCAAAAAAATAGTGTTGTTCTTTCCAGGCTGGGAAACAGCATGAAAAAAATGTATGGGGCTGGAAGGGCATGATGTGGTAAGTACAGACTGTCTATAGCAGCTATGAGTGGACAAGAGGATTCAGTCTATACTCTGATGGATGTTAAATGTCACTCAAGAGAATTATATAGATAGTGGTGAACTGATTAGAGGTTTCTGAAAGAAGCATGGCAACACTGAGTGGAATAAATTGGATGAGCAAGAAACTGAGTACAGGAAGGACAATTCAGAGAACAGATTAATTCTCTAAAAGTCATTTTATTAAAGAACACTTTTCTGGCAGAAGCTGATACAGTTTACCAAATGACCAGTTCACTTAATGGCCAGTACACAAATAAGCAATGCACTGAATTGCTTTAAAAGAGAAAGAGAGAGAGAGAAAGAGAGAGAGAGAGAGAGAAGAAAGACCTAGATTCTACTGACTACTTGTAAAATTCAGAATAATTTTTGTTGCACTGGAAGATTTAAACTCCTTGCAAACTTTTTTTTCACAAGGATTTGCTTTTGCTGCAGTCATTTTTCCATAATGGTTATGTCTCAGCTATTGCAATAGGAATAGTAGAGTAAGTGAATTTCTATCCATTTCATATTTAGAGACTATAACTCTAAATAATAAAATGTACATATTCCTTCCACATATTTCACTTTATATACTACCTTTCTCTCTTTTCTTGCTATTCAGATTTTTATGTGCATCAATCAAATTAACTCTTCATCTGTTCCCATTTCAGAAAGCCTATGCATCATACCATTAGTACCATGCACAAAATATTAGAGACTTGTTCGTTAAATAAAGTTTAATAGCTATTTTCACTTTCTCTGTTTTTATAGGCAGTCTGCAAAAGTGTGTGTGCCTGTTTATTTTCCATATTGTCAAAATTTTTTTACCCTTCGTAGTTATACCCCAAATTAGATACCTAGCTCACATAAGCTAGTGAAGATACACATTCACAGGGATAGAGAAGACAGTAAACTGTACTTAAAGTCTGCACCATTTTAAAATGGTGATCAAGAAGTGCTCAGTATCTGAATTATGGAGCTTACACAAAACTGATTTCCACTGAAGTGAGCTCAAATAAATTAAAGAGAATTAAAGGCAAGTTAGGACATCAGGACATTGGAATGGAAATATGATGAAAGTGAAACAACCAACCTCGTTATTTGTCAGTTTCTCATTATTCTCTGACACATGTTGTCAGGGTTTGGATCTGGAATAACCCCTCTCCCACAAAAGCTCATGTGTTGCAAGCATGATCCCCAATGTAGCAAGACTTGCAACTAGGGCTTTTATAAAATATTAGGGCTCTAATCTCAGCAGTAAATTAATCCACTTACTTGATTAATTCATTGATATCTGAATGGACTGCTGGGTGTCAACTGTAGGCAGGTGGGGTGGGACTGGAGGAAATATCTTCCTGGGGGTGTGGCCTTAGAGACTATATCTCCCCTGACCTCTTCTCTTTCTGTCTACCTCTTCACCCCACCCACTGCCTCCTGGATACCATACCCTGAGTAGCTTTTCTTTGCCACTCCCTTCCACGAAGATGTTCTGCCTTGCCTTAGGCCCAGAGCAATGGAATCAGCTGACTGTGGAGTAAAACCTCTGAAGCTGTGAGCCAAAAATAAACTTTCTTCCTCAAGTTGTTCTTGTCAGGCATTTTTGTCAAAGTGACAAAAAGCTAACTATCTCATATGTAATGTCTAACATTTAGATTATTAGTATTTTTTATTCTTAAAAGTAATAAACCCAAGAAAGGAAACTCCATGACTAATTTGCTGCAATGAAGTAGCAAAAATAAAACACAAGATGTCATAAACAAACCAACAAAACTCAAAGATTGTTGTTGAAACAGTGCATATAACAAAAGGTTGTATAAACTATTTATATAGATAAAATAAATTTTGGGTTAACTATAAATTGTAAATTTCATTATTGGTTATTATGTAAATTTCTAATTTAAGAGGATTTTCAAATATTATAAAGAAAATATAATGAATTCTTGAATTATGTTTAAAGTAATTAGAATCGGTTTAAAAATCCTATTAACAGTATCCATTAACATATTTTCTGGAGGCGGTGTTTGAGACAAAGTTTTTTTTTGCTGTGTGATAGAGAAATCAAAGTTCCTTTTATAAAAGTAGGAGGTAACTATGTTTTTCAGGGATGATAATAAGGAATTAAAAACATGTACAGTATGATATGTTGGAAGGACTTCATGAGATGCCCATCAAGCAATGAAAAGGCTGAGTCTTAGAGCTCAGGGGGAAAAAAAAGGTAGAAAAACTGAAAAAAATATTGGAACTAGGTAATCAGTATTTGTTAAATATCTCAATGTATCGTGTACAAGGCATGTACTCATTTAATCTCATATAATTATGGTTATCCTCAATTTATCAATTTGTAAACTGAAACTGGGAGAAAAGTAAAAGTAAGTTACCAGTGTTATATAATTTTATAGGTTGTATTATTGTTCTCAATTGTATGTCTCTTTCCCAGTAGTAATATTACATAACAGTACACCTGGCGTACAATTTGCTATGCCTCCCTGAAAAAGGAATATATTTCCCCAGATCACTAAACATCATGTTTGTCTATTGTTATGGTTTGGAACTGGAATGTCCCCCAAAGGCTTATGTGTTGAAGGCTTGTCTCCCAGCGGATGGCACTATTGGGAGGTGCTGGAAACTTTTGGAGATGGGGCCTAGTTGGAGGAAGTTAAGTGACTTGAGGTGTACCTTTGAAGG
Organism: Geosciurus inauris; assembly: GCA_004024805.1. Lineage (NCBI taxonomy): Eukaryota > Metazoa > Chordata > Mammalia > Rodentia > Sciuridae > Geosciurus > Geosciurus inauris. The sequence continues at coordinate 114,204 of PVHX01004213.1, read as the reverse complement.
GAATATAAGCATCCGGGTCCCTTCCCCTCTCTATTTTATATTTCCTGGCCACCATGATGTGAGCAGTCTTGTTCTACCACATGTCCCCCACCACAATGTTCTTCTGCTTTTCAAAGACCTAAAGCAATTGGGCCAAGCAAACATAAACTAAAATCTCTGAAACTGTGAGTCAAAAGAAATTTTTCCTCTCTTAAAGTTGTTTATCACAGGTATTTTGTCACAGGACAGGAAGCTCATTCACACATCTATGCAATATTCACTAGCCATGTATGTATGCTATACTCATTCGAAATTTAAAATACCATCATATGAATATGACACTGTTCTTTTCCTTTTATTCCTAGGAAATAAATGTTTGTACTTTTATTTTGGATTCAAAATAAAGAAGGAATGTAAATAAAAAGCATATTACTGGGATAAGGGGGAAAAAGTAGAATGAATCTAACCTAACTTTCCTATGTACATATATGAATATACTATAGTGAATCTCACCATTATGTATATTCATGAAACACTAATTAAAAAACAAGTAAGTAAATAAATAAGAGAAAGATCAGTAGCGTAGAGGCAAGCAAACACGGGAAAGGAGGAGAGGAAGGGGAAGTACTGGGGAATTAATTATATTCCATGAATTTATAATTATGTCAAAATTAATCCTAATGTTATGTATAGCTAATATGAGCCAATAAAAATGTGAAAAAATAAAAACACACCATACTTGATTTGAAATATAAACAAGGAAATGAAATTTAATGTTGTATCCCACTAAGACTTCAAGATTGTCTGTTATGTAAAAGAATCTAGTGACAATCAACCAATACAGTAGAAAATCAAGGAACTCAGATTCAAACTAATTTGGCTTTAAATACCATGTACAGTGTACTACATCACTCTATCCTTCAGGATTTAATATATAAAGCCCTGGGTGGATGGTGTTATTTAGAATCAAGTGCAAACACCCAGGAAAAGAGTTGGAACATCTCTACTCAAAGAATACAAACAGATTAAGAAAACAAAGAAATGAGAATTTCAATGGTAGTATAGTTGGTACAGAGTGTAATTTTAGTAAAAAGAAATGAAAATTGGAGAAAAGTGGTAAGGATAAGGGGATTAAGAAATAAAGAGACTATGAAGAGGTTTATGGTTTTAGAAATCAGGAAATCATTCATCTTTTCCAAAGCATACTTGGCATATTGGAAGCTAAGTTTGGAAGGTTAGGCAAGGGTTTTCAGCTGAATATGAGAACCATTAGTGTCAGGTATAGGGTGGATGACATAACTATGAGTTAACATGTATAAATTTTCTCTTACTATTATAACAAATTACTACAAATTTAGCAATTTATAGCAATGCAGATTTATTATCTCACAATTTTTTAAGTCAGATTTATGATTCAGGTCTCACAAACTAAAATCTAGGTGTCACAAGGTTGTATTACTTATTGACTTCCATAACAAAGAAGCTATACCCAAATTCATCTGATGTATTGGCCAAATAATTCCCCTAAGGTTGTTTGAATGAGGATGCTATTTCTTTGCTGGCTGCCAAGTATATAAGTCCTTAGCTCCTAGAAATCTCCAGCCATTGCATATGGCCCTATCTATCACAGCAAATAAGTCATATTCAAGCATCCTTAGTCTTAGACTCTCTCTTGACTTCTTCTTTCAAATCTCTTTTCCTTATTCTTCTGCCTCACCCCTCTGTCTGAATTGTTTTCCTTTTCTACTTTTACAGGATCATGTGACTACAATGGGCTGACTCTGATAATCTGAGATAATGTTTTTATTTTAAGATCACCTGACTAGTAACCATACTTCCATGTACAGTCTTATCACAGCAGTTCATGGGATAGTATTTGTTGAAATAACAGAAAATATATTATAAAATATATTATAAATGCTCAATTCTCATGTATCCTAAAATATATTCCCTCAAATATACCATCCATCCAGGGCTTTATATATCACATCTTGAAGGAGAGTGATGTAGCATACTGTGCATGGGATTTAAAGCCAAATTAGTTTGAATCTGAGTTCTATGATTTTCTACTGTATTGATTGACTGTCACTAGATTCTTCTATATAACATGTACAGGATACTTGGGAACAGAGTCCATAGAATCCTATCACACCGAAGACATTTGTTAAAATATTAATTCACAATGGTTTTCCTACGAAAGTCTGTGAACTTCTAATATAAAACTTTGGTCTACATTTTAACAAGGCTTACATATAATTTTTTTCAGAATAAAACCTAAAACATAAAAATGGTGAGCACCTGAAAATTTTATGGAAAATGTAAGCATTTGTATCTTACTAGGGTTAATTTACCTAAATTTGTAAAGGCTAGAAGCACTCTGTCACCCAGAATATTTGATTTAAGAAATTACATTTAAGGTAGGAAATATGAAAAGAATGTGAGACAGTAGCCCACCCTTGACATTTGACAGTAAATAGAAGAAATTAAGGGACTGTACTTTGAGAAAGAAGATGGTTTGAGGGAGTATATTTTAGGATAAATGAGAATTGAGCATGTGTGAAAAGAATTTGTCCATAGGAGCATTCAAAGGCACAGTGGGGATGAAGAAAGTGGTAAGTTACCACAGCAATTGGATAAGGAGGAGGGTTAGAGGTTTTGATCTTGCAGCAGAAATGAGGAATGCTCTTTTTATGACCAAAGAGGATAAGTCAAGGCACAGAGAAACACCAAGGCGAAATCATGGCTTCCATTTCCTCAATTAAATAGGAGCAATATTTATAACTTCAGGATTAGAGGATTTGAGCACTGTAGAATGAGGCTAGGAAGGAAATAAAGAGAATGAAAAAATAGAGATTAGCCAAAGATAAAAATAAACAGATCTTCAATGCTATTAATATATAATATGGAACTGAGCAAAACATATTTTAATAAAGTCAAATTGATTTTTATTTTAGCATTTCTTTTCTGTGGTTGCGCAATCCAAGTGACCAGAGTACTTAAGTCAAGTGCATGATACCATTACTGAATGGGCAATTCAGGTCATATTTAATGGTACACCAACAGTGTTCAGATCTGAGAGACCTATATTTAAATACTAAATTTATTAAGAAATGTCAGGCAAATCATGTTATCTCATTCTGGCTCATCTTTCTTACAGGCCAAACGGGAACAATGAAAACAGTCTTGAAAATCAAGATCTGGTCCGTTCTCCTGGTGTTTAAGATTGAATACCCAAGAAAAACCAAGGGAAGAGCAAAAAAGTTTTATATAAGGGATAGAATAGAGAGAGAGAGAGACTCCTCCAGAAAGGAGGGATAAAGATCTGGTGTCTCAAAGAGTGGGGGTGTCTTGCTCCTTTTATAGATTTTAGGTTTCCTTTCTTCTCATGCCTGCTTCTCCCATTCTGCCTACAAGACCAAAAGGGCAGGAAGAGAGCTGTCCAGGGCTTATCTCTCCCTATTTTCCATATCTGCCCAGAAAGGCTGGAAAGGATCACCCAGGGGTGTCCATTAACAAGTTCTGGCTGGGAGGAACCAAGTTGCCAAGGTCTCTGGAGGTAGGTGATCTTGGCAACTGGTGAAGAGAGGAAAGTACTCTGGAGGTATTTGCATTTTTTGTCCTTTTGAATCAGCCCCCATCTTCCTGACACAATCATTCATTATCTACACTGACTGGAAACAGTAATAACATTATTTGTCCCAGGTAACCTACAAGGGCAACTTTGAGAAGAAAATGAAACAAGAGAACTTTTAATGATTTTTTTTTGAAATTGAAAGAGTAATAAGGTACAAATTTATCAACATGAATTTATTGATAGCTTCAAGATCTGCCAGAAAATAAGGTGACAAATAGTATAAGTCTTTGTCCACTACAAACCAAACAGAAGCTTTGCTTTTGAATTTAGAGAAAGCTATCAAAATTTTTTTTAGAAAGTTCTATACCTGAACTTTTATTTCTAGCAATATGACTGATTAAATTATCTTAAATATCTCTACTTCATCAAAAATAGAGAAATATAAAAATAGTCATCAGCTCAAGCTTGTAAACAGTTTACAGTTGACTGCACTAAAAGAAACATTTTGAGTTTTAAAAAAAATAATGAGTTATAATTTGCTTCACTAAAGAGGAAAAAGATATTATTTAAGTGCAAAAATAGAGAAAAACTACAAAACTGAAGAAAAAAAGGAACAGCATTCCTATTAACTGTCATTAAGTTTATCCATTCAACAAAGAAAACACCCATCACAGAACCTTAGGAACAATAAACAGAAAGAACAGTTAACAGTCTAATTGTATTCATTTATTCTAAAACGAAGGAACACGTGTATACAAATTTTTTTAATTGGCCAAAATTACACATAAAAACATTATGATTTAAATTTCTTCTATGCAATCTCCAAGCACTGATAATTACAAACATTCTTTGTTTATCTCTTACCAATCTTTTGTTTTTGTTTAACTTCCTAAGATTCTATAATTCATGTAATCCTGATTTTTTTGTCAATCGGAAAAGTCTGAACAAAAAAATTATTATTAAAGACTCAATAACTGAATATATGAGTGTGATGAACTATTACAAATATTTAGTTAAATCATTATTAAATTCACAGTGCAAAAGCCTTTTTCTCAGATATGGAAGTCAGAGATAATATCCTTAAACATCTGCCTTTTTTTACTTAGTTTTACCTAGGCAGTACATACTCATGAGCTTTGATGTTGAATGTGCATATCCATTTTTCCCTGCTCCCATTTTCATGTAGTTCTACTCAAGAGAAAAACCAGGTAGGATAGTGAACTGTTTTGGGGATACACAATTTTGCTTCACTGAGTATTGCTTAGGATCCAGAGAGGAGCTAGAGTGTAAATATGAAACTCTAGTAATTATCAAACCCTTAAAATATTTGGCTAAGGAACAGCAAAAAAAAAAATGTTGGAACTCAATTTGAAATGGAGGCAAATAGGATATTTTTGCTGAATTTTCAGAGCGAAAATTATTTTAAGCGTAAGAAACCATATATTACTACTTCATATTAAAAATCTTCTCATAAATTATTCCTTCTCATTAGTTTTGAATAAATGACAGTTCTGATGAATTAATATCTTTACTAAAATTTGAATGCAGGTCAAGAAATAGCAGTTGAGATGGGAGTACAAAGTTCTGACCTTGAGCTATCTGTAAGGCAATTCTTAGATTTTTAATTTTTAATCATCTGGCCAAAGCAGACAACATTTAGCATTACTTACAATTTTAAAATTCTATCAACTTAAAATTAAGCTTTTATTAGTTAATAATTTTAAAATATAACTAATCTCTATGACTGTATACCAGTTTTTAGCTTTGGAATTAATTTAATGAGGTCCTACACATACAAATACTGTATGTTTAAATACATATCCTCTTTAATACATATCCTCTCAGCTACTCTCTGAATATCTTTACTGACATTCAAACCAAGTGATTCTACATCAAAACTTATTCTATGAAAAATATAAGACAAATTTACTACCAGAGTAATAAATGGTTTAACCTAGTAATTGCTAATACTTTACAAAATGATGAATTGTTTTGGTAATCATCTAGGACATAATAAAGTGCTCCATTCATGCTGGATGAGGGATTCATCCATTTATGAGTTTCCATTTAGGAATATCTAAAATTTAATGGACAACAGGAAATTGATGGTTCTGTAACCTTATCGCAAATAAATTGGCTATAAATTTAAAATTTATGATTAGAAGCTACTTTAAACAATGAACTCATCAAATTCTCATAAATATGGGAATGAGTAAAATTTTGTCATTTTGCTTTCTTTGTTCTGGTAGTTAGCCAAATTCTTTAAAACATTTCTTTTTCTCTCTGCCATTTAAGGGGCATTTTTATAAAAACTCCTACTTGCAGTATTTGCTAATTATTTCTTAGTTTTTCTCTTCACTCCCCTAACACATCACTTGAACCTGTTTTTGTACATACTTACTTCACTATGCTTTGAAATCCAGTATTTTTAAGCATAGATAACTTTAAAGATACTGCAAACCTCATGAAGACATGAGATTCTTGAGTATGTAAATAAGAGGCTGACAAGTTAGCTCCACCAATCTGAGATCATTGATCTATTTCTATAATGTCTTATTACATAGCCATGTTTTCCCCCTAAAATAGCAGAGCTTAATAGTTGCCATAGATGTAGTAGTTTTAATTTTTCAAGAATCAAATGATTAGAATTATACAATATGTAACCTTTTCAGATTTGCTTCTTTCTCTCAGTAGTATGTATTTAAGACTTTTTCAGTTAGCATTATACCTATACCTTTTCATGGCTTGATTGCTCATTTCGTTTTCATTGTGAATAATATTCCGTTGTATGGATGTACCATAGTTTGTTAACCTATTCAGTTACTGAAAGAAATCTTTGTTGATTCCAAATTGGGTCAATTATAAGTAACAATTAAATATCTGTGGAGGTTTTAGGTAAACATATTTTAATTTCTTTGGATAGACACCAGTGAGCACAACTGCTGAATCTCACAGTGAGTATATTACATATTGTTAAGAAATTGTTCTTCAAACTAGTTATATCTTTTTTTTTTTTTTCATTTATATCTGCAGTAGATTTCCTTGGCTCAGCATCTTCTCCATTGTTTGATGTCATAAAGTTTGGACCCTAGCTGTTATGTGTAGTGACATCTCATTGTAGTTTTAATTTTCAATTTGCCTAATGGCAAGGGGTGTTCAGCATTTTTTCATATGCTGATTTGCCACATTTATGAATATGTTCTGATTTGTCCATTCAGATAGTTGCCCATTTTTAAATTGTTTTCTTACTTTTGAGTTTGAAGAGTTCTTTGTGTATTTCAGATATCAATCTGTTATCACATGTGATTTGCAAAGATTTTCTGTTACTTGCCTTTTCCTCTGCACAGGTCTTCAGTCTGTGACTTGCCTTCTCTTTTTCTTAATAATGTCTTTCATAGAGCAGAAATGGTTAATTTTAATGTATTCCAGCTCACCAATTCCTTTTTCATGAATTGCATTGTTTTGTTTTGTTACTTTTAGTCAGTTTTACTATTTTTGTGCAAAGTTTTCATTTTCAATAGCAAATAATAATGGTATATATTTATTGGCTACAATGTGATATTTTGATGCATGTATACATTGTAGGATTATGGTATTAAGTTAATTAGCATATCTACAACCTCACATACTTCTTTCTTTTGTAGTGAGAACATGGAAATCTATTCTTTGAACAATTATGAAATATTCAATACATTATTAACTCTAGTTAATAATGAATATAAATAGTCATGCAGTGAAATGGCTCTAGGCAACTTCTTCCTCCTGAGACTTTGGACTCTTCTGCCAACATCTCTCCTCAGCCCATCATCATTCCCCCACACCCTGGTAACAACCATTTTACTCTTTGCTTTTATAAGTTCACCTTTTTTAGATTCAATATAAAAGTAAAATTATACAATATTTGTCTTTCTTTGCCTGGCTCCCCTACCCCAACCCATATGCTGGGGTTCCAAGCCAGGACCTCAAACATGTAATTGTCGGGGCTGAGATTGTAGCTCAGTGGTAGAGCGTTCGCCTCGCATGTGAGGTACTGGGTTCGATCCTCAGCACCACATAAAAATAAATAAAATAAAGATTGTGTCCATCTACAACTAAAAAACTATTTAAAAAAAACATGTAATTGTCTTTTCTCCATTTTTAAAGGTAGGACACACACACACAGAGATCTATCTCTAAACCCTTTGTTCTATTTCATTGATCTTTTTGGCATTCTTTCATCAACATCACATCTGGATTACAGTACCTTTATTGTACAGCTTGAAAGCACGTGGTGTCTGTCTGCAGGTGGTGACTGTTTTTCTTCATTTTATGCCACTTATTTGGAGTCATTTGCATCTTCATATAAACATTAGAATCAGGTTGTCCATATGAACCAAATGACAGGTTGGAACTTTGATGGAGATAGAACTTAACCTATAGATCAAATTCAGAAAAAAAATGGCATTCTAACAATATTGAATCTTCACATTCTAGAACATTAAGTATCTCTCCATTTTATTGAGAATTTCTTTGATTTATGTCATTGGAGTTTTTCAGTTTGTCTCATACAGCTCATGTTTTGTTAGATTTATATCTATTTATATGAATATCTTTTATTGATGCTGAAGTAAATGATACTGTGTTTTTAATATCAGTCTCCAATTATTCATCACCAGTATAAGGAAAACAATTGATCTTTGTACATTTACTTTATATAGTATCTTGAAATTTTATATATTATCTTACAAGCTGCTATAATGACTTATCAGTTCCAGGAATTTGGTTGATCTTTTGGGATTTTCTACATAAACAATCATACCATGGACAAGCAAAAGCAAATTTATTTCTCCGTTTCCAGTATGTACACTTTTTCTTTCCTTTTATTGTCTTATTGTATTAGCTAAGACTTCCAGTACAATGTTGACTAGGAGGAGTGAGAAGGGATATACTTGTCTTGTTCCTGATTTTAGTAGGAAAACATCTCACTTCTCACCGTTGAGTATGATGTGTTGATACCGTTCTTTCCCTCATCTCTATAAAAGCTCTGCTTTTTAAAATCTATTTTATATTAATATTTGCTTCTTTTTCTTTACTAAACTCATTAGAAATTTGTAGATTTTTTATACAGAATCATTTTATTTTTCATAGAGTCTTTATAATTTATTTACATTTTATTCTTACCAGTTAGATTACATATAGTAACTGATTGGCCAGTAGTGAAGCTTTTTAGGAATTTTATTGATCCTTTTTTAAATAAAGGCAGTCTAAATGATATAGCCACCATCTGCATCACAGTCCAATCCCTTCACAGGATTCAACCATATGTATTACCAGAAACAACACCACTTCAGGTTTGGAACAGATTTCAAAATTGGCTCTTTCTGTGTTCTTTATATCTTATGGATCTAGAGGATTATATTAGTTTGGGTTTTCTGTTTTGTTCTGTTGGGGGGGGGGTTGTTTTGTTAAAACAGGTTCTCACCATGCTGCCCAGGCTGGCCTTGAACTGAACATTTGATCTCAAATATCTTTCAGCCTCAGTCCTCACAGTGGCTAGGACTGCAACAGCATGCTACCATGCCCAGCTTAGAGTTAATTTTTTTAAATATTTTTTTAGGTGTCAGTTTATTTTATTTATTTTATTTTATTTATTTTATTTATTTATTTTATTTATTTATATGTGGTGCTGAGAATCCAAACCAGGGCCTCAAATATGCTAGGCAAGTGCTCTACCACTGAGCCACAACCTCAGCCCCTAGAGTTATTTTGATGTTCCCTGCATGTGAGTTGCCATCTTCCCAACATTCAGGGGTGAAAACAGATTTTTCCTGTATTATCCTTTGCAGATTCCATTGACAATCTGGGAAGGAAACAATGAAATTTTAAGAACCAAGCTGCCTCTTTCCTTGTAAGGTGGTACTTGTCGTTAAGACCTGAGTGTTACGTGGGAAGATAATGCAAACTCAGAATGCAGAGATCAGTAGACTTCATTTTCAGACCCAGATTCTGCTCATTCCTCCACATACAAAGAAATACTATGCATTAGCTTTTGGAATAAGAATAAGATTCATGTCTCAGAATAGGCAAGATGTTACATATTAATCTAAATTCATTTGTTAAGAAAAAATATAATAGACCATTTTCACATTGCAAATTGCCTATCCTTTTCATTTGCATTTAAGGCAATATTTTATAAAATATTGTAATAACTATAGAAGCCATTTAACTGTAGAAGTCACTATGTCTGAATACCTTCTAATCTTGCCTGAGGCAAAAGTAGAAAATCTGTTTTTTACAGATATGGATGCATCCTTTGTGTTTGAGACTTGTAGGAAGAGAGAAGATGGAAAAAATATTGTTTAACAGGAAAAGCAAATTTAGTTAAGAGAATGTGTATCATAGTGGGGGAAAAGAGAGTTTAAATGAAGAAAATTTGGTTACATTTCCCCTTTCAGGTGTTTTAATGTAAATTAAAATTTTTAATTGAAACATAAAAACATAAAATTATACATATTAATTGGATAATGTGATGTTTCTATGCATATGTACATTGTGCAATGTTTAAATCAAATTAAACATATCTTTCTCTAATTATTTATCATTTCTTTTTTTTTTTTTTAAATATTTTTTAGTTGTTGATGGACACAATGTCTTTATTTTATTGCTTTGTATGTGGTGCTGAGGATCGAACCCAGGGACTCACGCATGCGAGGCAAGCGCTCTACCGCTGAGCTACAATCCCAGCCCCTTATTTATCATTTCTTTATGGTAAAAACATTTCCAATCCTTTCTTCTAGTTTTCTGAAGTATATAGTATATTACTGTTATCTATAGCCACCTTACTCTGAACTAGCATACCAGGACTTCTTGCTCTTATCTAATCGTAGCTTATACACATAGATCCACCTTTCCTCATCCCTCCTCTCACCTTACTCCCCCATCCTGCAGTTAACCATGATTGTACTCTCAATTTCTATGTGGTCAACTTTTTTCTATTCTGCATGAGTATAAGACCATGCAACACTTGAACATTTTAAAGGCCCAAACAAATTCTGAAAATTCACCATGTTATAGATGCATTAAAGCCCCAAACATAAAAATCCAACTCTACATAAACTGTGTGATAGGTACTATGACACCAAATAAATTCTTTGCAGTGACTAAAACTTCCAAATGAATGCCCAAACTTTCTTTACTTTCCTAAAGCAGATTTTAAATGTTCCTGAGTTAATAAAAACTAGCTCTCTCTCCATATTTTGCCAGAGAATACATAATACTCTGATAGTATGGTTTAAATTGTAGCTGTAGAATCTTGTTTGCAAGGCCATTTTGTGTTGACATGGTTGTTTCCTTTCAGCACTTTTTATGGCATCTCCATTGAAAATATAGATAAGGTAAATTTTTCTCAGAATAAAAATTGTTTTTATCTTTCCCAGCAATACCTAGGATCCTCCTTGAAAAACAGTGACAGACCAGTCAACATGCATCAGGCAAATAGTCTTAATCCTTTTATTTTAGGATAGCCAGAAATAATTTATTTGGGAAGTTTTAATTACAAATTTAGTACCTGCAAAAATAAAACACTATATGAAAACCAAAACAATATGTAGCTACAATGACAAATCAGTCTTCATGTGTTCAGGATGATTGAATTGTGTGTACATCATAGATTGATATAGTATTGAAGAGAAAGAGATGAGGGAGATTGGATTCATGTTTGTGGCAGAGGAAACATAAATGAGCTTCAGTGTATCTGAACTTACACTAATCTCTATTCTACAATAAAAAATAAAAATTCCAAGGTATTTTCCTAGCAAAGAATATGAAAGGCTAGTTGAGTTTTTAACAAACCTGTGATGTTGTTCCTAAAGTTAGTAAGTTCTTAAGGACTACCAATCAATAGCTTCAAAGCTGTTGGAAACTTATGTATGGCAAACATGTATTATAAGATTGATTTTTACAGCAGAAATCTATATATCAAGAAGGTTCATTGGAACCAAATGATAAAATAAATATAGCTCTAGAAAAGGAGTACGCAGATGGTGTGCTATCTGCCAAGGTGATGTACATTATAAAAGACAACTGAGGTGCAAACCTGTGGATAGATAATCAATTTTTCTGATGGTTTACAATGACTCACCTGTTTCTTCTTAATACATTGTCAAATAAGCAATTGATGTTTGTTAGTGAATTTTTTTTTGATCAGTAGCAGTATTGCAAGAATCATTAATAATTGCCTTTCTAAAATGTTTTAGGTGTGGAAACCTAACAAGTGTGACAATTATTTTTGCTACGGAAATCGATAACTAATATAAACACGCAAATATACTATCCTTTACAGAGTACTATAATTTCCCAGAAAGGGAAGATGAATTTAATTTTCTGACTTAATCTACACCTAGAATGTTCTTTATTTTATAATTGAAAAAGTCCAAAATTTTCATAAGACATAAATATCTATGCAGCATTTTTAAAATTTATCATCTTACTCTTGGACAGGATTAGTCTTCAGGACATGATTTGCCTTGGACAGGATTAGTTAATATTCGGGGCTAATACTTAAATTTATCACAAAGGATTCTAGAAAGTAGGCTGTTTTCTGTCTTTAAAAAAACTGATGACAAATAAATAAGACGCTTACAGATAAAGAAATCAGCATGCTGATTTCAGAGTAAGGTTTTTCATTTGTAATTTACTGTTTAGAGGTAAAAATGAGAGTGTGAGTTCAGCATGTGAGGAATGTAACTGCAATTGCAGCATTAAATGCTCATTGTCTATCCAGCCAGCACTCTGCATTCTATATGAAATGTCCATTACTTATTACAGAAGTTCCTAAGCTCTTTGGCTTGTCGATAAGTCAATATTATAAAAATGTTCTTTATCATCCCATGTCCAAGACTGGAAAATCATTAAGGCTATTTTTCCCAGCATGTTGATTTCTTACAATTTCCAAGAAGAATGTTATGGCAAGCTTTTGCTACTACCCTCACTCACCAGTTATCAGAAGGCACACACTGTGTTTTAGATAAGTTACTGAAGAAATGCATATATATTTAATAAGACAAACCTTGTGTGTTTGTATAATTTAAATTCACAAGAGGCAACTATTCTTAGTTGGCACTTATCTTAAATAGGAATCCTATAAAAACTAACTCTCCAAATATAATTCATAACTACAGAGGAAGGTAACAAAGGCTATTTCTCAGGTTATCCATAGATTCAGGAAAAGAGAATGCTGCTATGAATATGATATTTTTTTCCCTGAAACATTTTTTTGTGTGTGTGCTGGAGATTGAACTCAGGGGCACTCAACCACTGAGCCACATCCCCAGCCCTATTTTGTGTTTTATGTAGAGACAGGGTCTCACTGAGTTGCTTAGCGCCTCGCCGTTGCTGAGGCTGGTTTTGAACTCACGATTCTCCTGTCTCAGCCTCCTTAAGTGCTGGGATTACAGGCTTTCGCTACCGCACCCGACTCTGAAACTGTTTTATTTTTCAATTTTCAGTGGTCAAAGGATGAGAGTATTTCTCGAGAAAGCTCTTTGGGTGTTTGATATTAGGTTTTAGCAAAGCACTAAGAGTTACAGTTCATTGAGGAACTGAAATATGATCATAATTTCTCCAAATACTTGAGCCATGATTTTTTTGCTTTTGGTTTGTATTAAAACACGGCCTTCTAAACTCCATAAATGTGAGTCATACTAGCAAAATTAATCAGTACTTCCTTTCATTTCAAAGTATTTAAAATAAATTTATGCCACGGAGTTGAGGGAAAAAATAAACAGTTCATTCAAGTTAATAAATACAATATTTCCAATTGATGAATTCTCCTTTGTTTATAATCTTCATTGTCATTGGTCTTATGACAACCATCACAAACAGGAGTAAATTGAAGACTTTATTATAACATTAAAAATTGGTCATTGTCTGGGGCTAGTCTGTAACTTCTTTGCCAAACACTGCTATAAGATTCCATCTCATTTATTCATCACCCCAATTTAAAAATCTCCAGAAAGACTCAAATCTGTGATGAGAAATAAAAAAATTGGTTATTAATTTTACTTATTCATAAGTGCAATGGTCATTATGAAGGATTCCTGACCATCTGTTTTCCAGCGCTACAAAATTTATTACTTATTACAGAGGTCTTCTATTTTTCTTTAGTAAAAAGAGAAAAAGGCAAGTATTTAAGCTAAAGGCCGTGGTAACATAATGAGCACCTCACCTTGGGATATTTTCAAGAGAGGTTATGTGGCCATCTGTTATAACCGCTGTAGTGCACTGAATGTTTTGTGCTCTCCGAAAGTCTAAAAGTAACTTCTGAAAAAAATTCAAGAATTCTAATGAAAGGGTAATCCCTGACTTTCAACACTATAAGGGTAAAACACTGGGGGAAAAAATGCCCAAAATATAAGAAATTATGAAAACATAGAATTTCCATAATGAAGGAAATTTTAGTTAGCATTCATGACAAACAGCAATCGTTGAGTCACTTATAAACTGCCTAACTGCACAAATAGCATATTGTTACACACTTAGGCTTCTGTACTACTAAAGCAAACCAATTGTGAGTTTAAATTACTTGACATTGCACTCAATGGACCCTGTGTCCTGAATAAACAGCTGGCATACAATAAATTGTATATAAAAAAAGCCATCTATAGATGGTTAAATCCGAGACATACAATTCCCTATTCCCCTAGGTAGAATGAAGCACCATCTTCCACCAGGTGATATAGTGCAACAAGCACCTCACCTATAAGACATCTGTTTTCCGGCTGACACTGGGCCAAAACAACACTTCAGACTTGGGAGAGAAAAATGCCTTCCTTTCAGAGCAGTACTGACATAAATCCTAATGACCTGGTACTTTTAACTACCTATTTTTAACAACCTCTTTTACTATTCTCCAGCAGGGTCTTGAAATGAGCTGAGAGGAAAATGCTACCCACACACTTAAATCAGACCTGGGGCTTAATAACAGTTTTTCCTCAACCATTCTTTTTCTTCTCTTTCTTCCTAATTATTGTCATCAGCATGCACTTTTTTTTCCTTGAGAGGAAATATTGACATTTCCAGAGTGAAATATTGGAATGGTGCATTTGTTTTATTGATGATTCTGCAGCATCTAACATTCACAGAACTAAATGCTGCAGAACTTAGTTGAAGAGGCCAAAATTGAGAAGCAAATTAAACAGAAGAGCAAAACAAGACTTCCTAATTAATTAGTAGAATTTTCTCTAATCTTCTCTGCATGACAATCTAGTTGGATGTAATGATTCTTATTATCTGGCACTAATTAAAGTTCTGAGTTCTCAAACAAAAGTAATAATACTTTACTCATACACTTCAATATGTTTTTAAAAAATTTTGAAGCTAAAAGACAGTCAACTTTTACAAGCATGAACAATCTTTTAATATTGCAGATTCTACACCTTTGGCCTGATTAATGAGCACATCTAGGAAGGAAATAAATTAAGGTAAATATTAAAAGAGATTTATAAGTCCTGCAGGGCTTTTGGTCTTAAAGCCTCTGTATATCAATTTCTTTACACATGCTCCTTGACATTGTTATGATGGTCTTGCATTTCCAAAGCTATTCTAACATAATTCAGATAAGCTGCTGAACTTAAACTCCTTCATGTGAAAGAGCTCTCACAACTCCCATGTTACTCCAGTTGCTGGATTTTGTAAAAACTTCTTGGTTTTTAACTCAAGTAAACAGTAGTAACTTACCATTATTGAACTTCCAATCCTGATGCTGAGATGTTTTTATGATATCTGTAAACTGGTAACAATCATAACACTTATTATCTAAGAAAGTTAATCAATCAATAAGGTTGTTTATAGCCAGGGATCACATTAACCATAGATACTCATTTATCATAACAAGACATGTTTCATTTTTTTTCCAAAAAACATTTTAAATACTAGTGCTAGAAATAACACAGCAGAAATGAAAGTACCATTTCTAAAATTGTTTGTAAAATATTGCATTTCAATTAAACTTGTATTCTTTATAACAGCATAATAAAAGTGTTCTTAATATCAACCTGACTTATTTCAAAGACTCTCACCATGAAAGTCACTTTTAAAATAATAGCCTAGAAGAAAGAACCTGTTATACTAACTTCTTATAGAAAGTTCAGTACAAATCTCTTGTGTAAACTGTTTTCCTGCAGAAGTGGCCATTCCAACTCAAGGTCCCACCACAAAGATGGACATAAGAACTGATAGGGGAGAAGTAAAGACCTATAAACATGATTACCAAATCATCAACCTAGTTGATGGCTGCTGTCTCATCCAAACTGCCTTTCAGGTATCTATTTGGATTTTGTGTCTCTTTAAGGATTTCTGTCTTGATGCTCCCAATTTTCTTGAGCCTCCATGATTAAATTCATCACATATTTATATATTAAAATTTAAAATCTTATGATGCAAAATTTCTCTTTATGTCACTGTTGACCACACCAAAGACTATATTTAAAAATGATACATGTCACATATAAAATTCAAATTGGGACAGCAGGATAATATAAGCATAGCAAAAGAAAGGTAGTGGTTTTAGAAATGTTTATAATGTTGAGAACTTATTGAAAAAGATAAGATGTGTATTTTATATACATATAGATAATATAAAGGTTAATATGGACAATATTTTTGACAATTGAAATAGGAGCAAAGCAAAAACATTTCACAATAAATAAATGTGCAAACACCATGATAAGGCAAGACAGAATGGCAAAACAGAGAAAGGCAATATTTTAACTCAAGCAAATGTTAGTAATTTACCATTATTGAACTTCCAAGTCTGATACTTAGGTGTTTTATGGTATCTGTAAACCAGTAACAATCATAATACTTATTATCTAAAAAAGTTAATCAATCATTAAGGTTGTAATGAACATCTCATTAATCAGGAAGGCACAAATTAGGTAGTAATGAGAAATATTCCATAATTAGCCTTATTAAAGTATTAAAGTGTAGTAGTATATATTGGGTAGGATGTAGACAGAATATATTTTTATATATTATTGAAGAAAATATATATATGAAATATTATTAACCTATCAAAAGTAGTTCAAAATTTTAATTAAAATTAAAAATTTTGAACAACCTTTGATCCAACAAGATCACTCTGAAGAATTTATTCCATACCAATGAGTCATCAAAAATTAGGGAAAATATACACAATGATGCACCTTTTTCATTGTGAGGAAAAGCAACTGGCTATCCAGTGAATATTACCATTTGGAAGTGACCAAATAAATTACTTCACATCCACACCACAGAATATTATATATCCACTGAAAGAATTATTTATAGTTAAAATAACTGACTTGGAGAACTTCTATGAGATTTTTCTGGGAGAATAAAAAACATGATGCAGAAATAGAATTATCTCTAATCTGTATCAGACAGTGATACAGATTTAAACCTCTACAGTTGTGTCAGTAACAATAATTAAAAGCACAAGACTTTAACATGGGTTTCCAGGATTGGAAGGCAAATGAAAGATGGGGTAAGAAGAAAACTAGAAAGTAAATTGAAATATAAAAGTATTTTAAAAAATAAGTAAATAAATGCACATTTATAAAAACAGTTTATATAACTTAATTACATTAAGACACTTTAAAATTGTTTATTATCTTTGTGGGTAAAAACTAGTATCAAACACAAAAGAATGATTCATGTTAAGTTGCATCTTAACTCTGAGTGTGGAAACCATACTATCCATGATTTGCCTCCCGACCTGGAAGAACAGAGAACATATTTTTGCAGTCCTTTTGCCAACCCCAAAGCAGCATAAAAAATCCTATGTATATAAACATCTGTTTTTCAATTTTTTTAATATTTATTTTTTAGTTGTAGGTGGACAGAATATCTGTATTTTATTTTTATGTGGTGCTGAGGATTGAACCCAGTGCCTCACGCGTGCTAGGTTAGCACGCTACCACTGCACCATAACCTCAGCCACTTCAATTTATTTTTAATCAACTTCATTCAGTAATGTTTATCAAATGACTACTGAATAAGCAGAGCTTTATGACCTAAAGATAAGGAAATAAATAAAATAAAGATATACCAGAATAAAATTAATTCAATAAAATTAAGAATTGAACAAGAAGGCAGTAGAGAATCAAGTAGTCAAATAAATTGGGCAGTGTGGTGCATGCCTGTAATCCAGGATACTGAAGCAGGAGGATTTCAAGTTCAAAGCTGGGCTCACCAAGCTAGTGAGGCCCTGTCTCAAAATAAAAGAAAATAAAAATAAAAATGATCGGGCATGGTGGCGCACACCTGTAATTCCAGTGGCTCGAGAGGCTGAGACAGGAGGATTGCCAATTCAAAGAAAGCCTCAACAATGAGGTGCTAAACAACTCAGTGAGACTCTGTCTCTAAATAAAATATAAAATAGGCTGGGAATGTGGCTCAATGGCCAACTGCCCCTGAATTCAATACCTGGTACCAAAAAAAAAAAAAAAAAAAAGTGACTGAGGATGTAGATCAGTGGTTCAATCAATCCCCAGTACCAACAAAAGTTGCCCAAATGATGTTAGAAGACATTATAAATGTGGAAACATGACCAAATAAGTTGATATTGCTACAGAAGAAACACAACAAATTTTAAAAATTTGTATTCTAAAATAGAAGAAAGGAAAACATTCCTGAATCAAAACCTAAGTCAGACACTAAAGAAAACCACCATGTTGACAGAAAAATTTGCAAAAAACAATAAACTACTATTCTCTAGTACAATGAATTCCCAGAAACATATGAGCATTCAATAATATCAAAGCAATAGTACCAAATCACTTATAATAATTAGAGAGATAAGTTCTTGTCCTAAGTCTTTTCTGGAGCAGCATTCTAGAAGATAAGAATCAATGTATGCAAGTAGTGAAAAAGAGGATGTAATCTGAAACTTATACTAGCCAAGTAATGATGCAATTATGAAATTACTAGAAAGATAATCTCAAAAAGAAGCCAAAATATGATCCTTCATAGAACAAAAGCTTAAACAGAAGCAACAGTAATCCAAACCACTTCCGGAAATTGATCAAACAAAAAGAATCAATATAAAAAACACAGGGATAAAAAAAACAATTGCAATAATTATGGTTTCACAACCAGAGACGAATAGTAGAAAATTCTTAATAAGACTCTGTGGAAGTTACATGAATTTCAGTAGAAACTTTTGCCTGAAACTTCTAGGCTAATGCAAGCTTACTTACAGAGATCCAGGATATCATTATCACTGTCAAAATGTCTAGTCACAGCAACATGATAAGTTACTTCTCAATTGGACTCAAGTTACTATAATGTATTTCTCTCCAAGATATATTAATTAACTCCAAGATACTGTGCCAAATTCTTGGAAACAGCTAAATGCTACTCCAGGGGAAATATCACTAATGCTCCACTGTGCACAGTGTGAATTAAGTACTTTTAACATCCAAGTTCTGGAAGCTATGTCTCGAAATCTAGAAGTCTACAGTATACAGTATACAGAGGAAATTATAACATCTTCTCTGGTCCCAAGGTAAGACATTGACAACTGAATTTCTGCTGATCTTTTAGTTTATTACAGTCAAAAATAAATGTGAAACTCTGTGTGGTGGCACATGCCTGCCCCCAGTGATTTGGGAAGCTGAGGCAGGAGGATTTTAAGTTCAAAGCTAGCCTCAGCAACTTAGCAAGGCTCTAAGCAACTAAGCAAGACCCTGTCTCCAAAAACTAAAAATAAAATAAGGCCTGAGGAGGTGGTTCAGTGGTTAAGCATCCCTAGGTTCAATGCTTGGTATCTAAGTAAATAAATAAATAAATGCATAGACAAATAAATGTGAAGATATATATTATTCTTCAAATAGTTATAAGTCCAGAAATTTCTGTTTCACTGAGTATAGCCAAAGAGCAAAGTCAGATTAAAAAGCAAAATAGTGCTAGAATTGACAGTCAATTATTGAGGAAGAATAAAAGGGATATCCATTTCTATACTCAGAAAACACCTTTAAAAAGATACATAATAAACTAGTAACAAAATTTCCTTCCAGAGAGATTTGTGAAACAGAGAAAGGAAAAAGAGATTTGTTTCATTTTGTTTTATACATTTAGTGATTTAACATGAGTGGAAATTATTTAATACAGATAAAGAAGAAAAATAATAGATCTGTATTTATTATGAACATAGATGCAAAAATTATCCACAAAATACCAGCACATCAAATCCAACTTCGAGTTCTATAAAGAATATCATTGGTATTTTGATGAAGATTGCATCAAATCTGTATATCACTTTTTTTAACATGGCCATTTTAACTATGTTAATTCTGTCCATTCATCAATAGAGGAGGTCTTTCCATCTTCTAATATCTTCTTCAATTTCTTTTTTCAATGTTCAGTAATTCATTGTAAGGGTATTTCACCTCCACAGTAAGATTTATTCCTGGTTAAGTTTTCGGGTTTCTTGTTTTGTTTTGTTTTTGTTTTGAGGATATTATGAATTGAATTGTTTTCCTGATTTCTTTTCTCAGCATGTTCATTATTGGTGTATAGAAAAAATATAGAAGGATAAAAGGCTCAGAATAGACAAAGCAATTCTGAGCAATAAGAGCAAAGCTGGATATAAAAGACCTGAGCTAAATAAACTCCATGACAGGCTTCCAACTCTCCAGAAAGACTAATAGGCCTGAGTTTAGATCCCAGGAAAAGCCACACATTGCTCAAGGCTAAAGCCACTCTCAGACCAACCTCAGAGCAGCCAATCAAAGGTTAAAAATTATACACCTGACATTCCTGAGGTCTGAGTCAGGGTCTAGGAGACTACAGATAGTTACTTTACACAAACTAGCCAATCACTCACTGCTTGCCCAAACCCCACGTGGGTCCTTTAAACTCACCTTTAGCTGGTCATTTTCAAAAGATTCTCTAAGGTTATGATTGGGTCCCACCAAATGTAATGAACACCCCCAGATTCTGAATGGTCAATATTGTCACCATAGGTGCTATATAATTGTAATTCTTGCTTGTGTAAGGATGCGATGCAACCATCATGTCCACTGCCACCACCTGTTCCCTCTCCCTATAAAAACCTGCTCAGCCATTGTTCAGGGCACACCTCCCTACCCCCTGCATTGGTGAAGGTGTGCAGTCCCTGCTCGAGCTTGAAATAAAGACCTCTTTTGTGATTGCATCAGGATCAGACTCCTGTTGGTTTCTGGTGGTCTCGTGAGCTTGGGCATTACAGATACATTATAAAACCCAAAGTTGAATTATTCTGCAGAGCTATAGCAATGAAAACAACATGGTATTAACATAAAAAACAGACATAAAGACCTGTGGAACAGAATAAAAGGCACAGAGACAAATCCGCATAGATAGAATCATCTGACCCTTGACAAAGATGTCTAAAAGATACATTGAAGAAAAAATGACCTTTTCAACAAATGATGCCAGGAAATTAATACCTTTATGTAGAAGAATAAAAATCAAATTCCTCTCTTTCACCCTCCATACAAGTCAAACAAAATGGATCAAAGACCTAGAAACTAGATCAGAAACCGCAACTGCTAGAAGAAAATAGGGTCAACACTTCAACATATAGGCACAGGTATCAACTTCCTTAGTAAGACTTCTATAGTTCAAAAGAAATAAAAGAATCAATCAATGGAATGATGTTAAATTAAAAAGCTTCTACACAGCAGAGGAATCAAGTCCATGAAGAGAGAACCAACAGAATGGGAGAAAATCTTTGCCAGCTACCCCTCCAAGAGGTGATTATGTTCCAGAATATACAAAGAATGCAAAAATTTATCACATGTCTTTCCCCAAAAAAACCCAAATAACCCACTCAACAAATGGGCAAATGAACTAAATATACAATTCTGAAAAGAATTCTGAAAATATAACTACACTGAGATTTTACCTCACTTCTGTTAGAACGGCAATCATCAGGAATACAAATAACAATAAATGCTCTTGAGAATGTACGGGGAAAGGTATACTTACACATTGTTTAAAGGAATATAAATTAGTACAACTATGATGGAAATCATTATAGAGATTCTTCAAAAGTCTAGGAATGGAACCACCATATAACCTAGCTATTACATTCCATGGTAATTATCCAAAATAAATCAAATCAGCTTACTATAACAATACATGCATACCAAAGTTTATAGTAGAACAATTCACAACAACCAAGTTGTGACCTAACTAGTTGTACCTCAAGAAATGAATGGATGAAAAAAAAATATGGTAAATACACAATGGAGTTCTACTCAGCCATAAAGAAGAATTAAATTATACCATTTTCTGGTAAATGAATGAAACTGAGAACATCATGCTAAGTGAAATAAGCCAGACTCACAAATTTAAGGGTTGAATGTTTTCTTTCACATGCCTAAATTAAATAGAAAACAGGAATTAAAAGGGGGTCTCACAAAAATAGAAAGAAGACCAGTTGAGTGGAGGAAAGAGGTAGAAGGGGAGGGAGAAAGGGAGGAAAAGGGGAAATACTAGGCAAAGATGTTGAGCAAATCATGCTATGGGCATGCACAAATATACCACAATGAATCCCATTTTAAGTATAAAATTATAATGTGCTAATTAAAATAATATATAAATATAATTAATCAAAATTATCTATCATGAATATGTGGATTTATCCATATAATTAAAAAAACTCAAAGCAAACTAGAAATAAAGGGATATCCCTCAACTTGATAAAGAACATCTGAAAAACAAATTTTACAATTAACACTTTACTTAATGGTGAGAAATCTGTGCTATTCCCCTGAATTCAGGAATAAGGTAGGTGTTGCCTAGCATCATTCTTAGTCAACATTGTTCTCATACAAGACAAAACAGATCAAGGAAGAAATAAAACTCTTTGTTCACAGATGATATAATTGTCCATATAGAGTACTCAAAAAAAAATCAAAAATAAACTCTTAGTGGTCACAAATGAGTGTAACAAGTTCATAGATTATAGGGTTAATATAGAATAGTATTCTGCTTTTGTATACTAACAATGAAAAATTATAATTTGAAACTAAGAATACAATGCCATTTATATTACAATCAAAACCAAAAATTGAAGTGCAATCTAATAAAATATGTACAAAATATGTAAGTGGCTGCAAAGAAAAAAAATCAATGACCTAAATGATAGAAGAGAAATTCTGTGTTCATGGATTGGAAGACAGAATATCAAAAGACAGCAATTCTTCCTAAATTCACAGATTGTTTCTATAATATCAGATTAAAATCTCAATAAATTATTTTTGGAAATAAAAAAAACTGATCCTAAATTTCATATGAAAAGGCAAAAATCACAGAAAAGATAAAATATTGAAGAAGAAAAATGTGTGAGGCCTGGCGTTTCTGGATTTCAAGACTAAAAACTACAGGAATCATGATAACATAGTATTGATGAAAGAGTAGATCACAGATTAATGGAACAGGCTAGATAAACTAGAAATAGAACCACACAAACAGAGTCAACTAATCTTTGATAAACAGCAAAGGAAATTCAATAATCTTTCATATATAGTACTGAAAAAGTATTGATAAACAAAAGAGAAACAGCAGAAATAGACCTTACCCCTTTCACAGAAAATAGTTTAAAATGGATCATAATCCTAAATGTAAAAGTAAAAAGTTCTAGAAGTTAACATATGAGGAAAATCTAGCAATCTTGTGTTGGGTGATGACTTTTTAAGTGCAAAACCAAAAGGACATTTCATTGGGAAAATTGGTAATTGGCACTTTGTAAAGTTATTTTTTAAAAAAACATGAGAAATTCAGCTCTATAATAGACATTGTTAAGAGAACAAAGACACTTTTACAAACTCATCTCATAACAAGGACTGGTATCCAAAATATTTAAACCTTTCAATCTCAAAAATAAAACAATTCAAGTGTATGCTGTATACACTATTGAAACAGTACACTGAACCTCATTAATATGTACAGTTGAAACACGTTAATCAAAAAGAGAATAAATTTTAAAGTTGAGTAAAACTCTAGACACCTCAGGGCAGAGGAACCAACAACAACACAGTTGGCAAATACATGTGAAAAGATGCTCAATGTTTTTTGACATTAGGGAATTTTACATTAAAAGAACAGTAAGGATCACTGCAAACCTATTAAAATGGCTAAAGTCCAAAACTGTGACATTTCCAAATGCTGGAAAGCACAGGACCAACTGGAGCTACCATATATTTCTGGAGGGAATGCAAGATGGTACAGCCACTTTGAAGACTGGCAGCTGCCCACAAGCTACCTATAATCCTATAAAGTAACACATCAGGTATTTACCTAATTGAGTTGAAAGCTTATGTTCACAAAACAGCCTGCCTAAGAGTGTTTACAGCTGCCTTATTCATAATTTCCCAAGTTAGAAACAACAAGATTTTCTTAAACAGGAGTGTTAGCTTTTTGCTGTTGTTACCAAAATATGTGACAAGAGCAACTTAGAGGAGGAAAAGTTGTTTTTGGCTCATGGTCTCAGAGGTATCAGCTCAAGATCAGCTGGTTCCTTTGCTCTGGGCATGAGATAAGGCAGAACAATATGGCACAAGGGTATGGAGGATGAAAGTTGCTAGGGTCATGGTAAATGGAAGCTCAGAAAGAGAACATGAGGAGCCAGAGACAAAATATAATCCCCAAGGGCTTGCCCCAGTAACTTACTTCCTCCAGCTACACCCTACTTGCCTGTACTTACAAACCAGTAACCCATTTAAATTATTAATTCATTCAAAAAATCAGGCCACTGATTAAGTTACAACTATCATAATTTAATTATTGCATCTCTGAACATTCCTACATTGCCACATGGGCTTTTGAGGAGACATCTCATATCCAAACCATAACAATAGGTGAATGTATAAACCAACTGTGATAAATTTTCCCAAATATGTGCAGAGCATGGTTTCAAGGACTTTTCACAGATACAAAAATCTATGGATGAAAAAGACATAAATGCATATTGTTAAGTGAAAGACGCCAGTGTTAAATGAAAGATGCCAGTGTGGATACCTTATAATTCCAAGTTTAAGATACTCTAGAAAAGGCCAAACTCCAGGAATAGTAAAAAGATAAGTGACTCCAGAAGTTTGGGGAATGATGAATAAGAGAAGTACAGGTCTTTGTTAGGGCAGTGAAACTATTGTGCATGATGCTGTAAAGGTAGATATATAACATGTATTTGTCAAAACTATAGAATTTTGCCACACAAATAGTGATACTTAGTGTATGTGAACTGAAAAATAAATTATTTAAAAGGCCAATGCATTCAAAGAAAAAATGTAGATCATGAGAAGAGACCCACACTGTATAATAAATATATAAAACCTCAATGGAAGGTGTCAAATAAAAATGCTGACCTAATTAACTTAGGATCTGAATGGAGTGTTAAAGATTTAAGGCAAAAAGTACTATGCACAAGTCTCCTGTTTTAGTTAATAAAATGGTTTTCCACATGTGTATAGGTTACCAATCATGATACTGCTATACTTGTGTACTAGATTGAGCAATCAAGTAAGTGTATGGCAGATGGTAAAAGCTATGCTCTCACTGGTGAAGTGGAAATTTCCAAATGAGCAAAGGGGGGATCTCAGAAAGATCCATATGGTAATAGGCTAAAACCAGAGACCTCAGTTAGAACTCCTGATTATGTAATGTAGATTCAGATGGTGACATAAAAATATTTAGAGATTTATGTATATACATGAGTTAGTACACACACATATTTATTTGATCTGTCACCTCAGAAGGCCTGAAAGAGACATTATACTGGAATTAAAAAGCAAATCTAGTACCCTGTTCTTATCTAATAAAAGAAATCAGGAGTCTTTCAGGAAATGTTTAACAGTGGGCAGAAATTATACTAGATGAGCCAGGTAAATTATATATCTCATAAAGGGTTAATATCCAAAATTTATGAGAATTTGCTACAACTCAATAGCCAAAAAGAAAAGAAAAGAAAAGAAAAATCAAATAGCCTTACCAAAAAAAGGCCGCCAAAAGACCTGAAGAGACATTTCTCCAAAAGGTATATGAAAATGTGCTCAGAGTCATTAATAATTAGGGGAATACAAATAACCACAATGAGCTACAGTCTCACACCTGTTAGGATGACTGCTATTTTAAAAAGAAATAGCAAATTTTTGTGAAGATGTGGAGAAAAGGGAACCTGCACATACACTCTTGAAGGGAATGTAAATTAATACAGCCATTATGGAAGGATTTTGGATTTTAGAAGTTTCTCAAAAAATGTAAATAGAACAACCATTTGATACTAGCAATCTTACTGCTACACATATACCCAAAAAGAGCCGAAATAAACACCTCTAAGAGAGTTTTTGCACTCCTAGCTTCATTACAGCATTATAATAGCAACGATATGGAAACAGCCTACGTACCCATTGATAGATTAAAGGACAAAGAAAATATGGCATACCCTTACAAGGGAATAACATTCAGGCTTAAAAGAAAGGAAATCATTTGTTACAAAATGGATAAACTACTGGGGAAAGAAACCAACCAAAATATGTTATGCACGTATATAAATATATCATAATGAATCCAACTTCTGTGTCTATAATGCAAATAGATAGATAAATAGACACACATACACAAAGAGAGAAAAAGATGATAAACTTAGAGGAGACTATGTAAAATGAATTCCAATAAATTTTCTGAATATTTCACCCTAAAGGAGGGGGAGAAAAACTTTCCACTCCTTAAAACTTCACTGCACAGAGACTTCCTTCCAAAGGGTAGAGCATTATAGTAACTTGACAGTGGAGGAACCTGACAAAATCTACTTCAACCCAGTGATCAAGGTCATTGGTCAATGGTCAGAACTCTTGACAACATGAACCCTTGATACAATAAGACAAGATGGTACTTTATCTCTATGACCTTCCTTTTTTTTTTTTTTTTCATTTTTATTTTTATTTTTGGTTAAGGAGTTTACAGTGAAGCAGGAGAAATGGGTCTATGACCTTCCTTTTAACAGCACATAATTCCAGTCTAGTTGTGAGAAAAAATCTCAGAAAAAAATCAATATAAGGACCTCCTACAATATACACAACCAATATTTCTTACAATTATTGATGTCATCAAAAAAAGGAAGCACAAAAATTCTGAAAACTCTCCTAGCCAAGAAAAGTCCAAGAAGACAGGACAACTACATATACAATGGAATCCAGGATGGCAAGCTGGAGCACTAAAAAGACCCTCAGGTAATGACTAAAAAACACTAAAGAGAATGTGGATTTTGGTCAATAATGTATCAACATTGGTTCATGATTATAACATGTACCATGCTAATGCAAGATGTTAATAATTAGAGAAATAGTCTATTAATAAAAATAAAAGATAAATATTTCAAAACACATGACTCACTGGTTGAAAATAACTAGTTTACTGTAGAATTCTATGGAACTCTAAGTAAATTGGGCTCAATGAACAGTTATTTGGCATGGTCAGGGAATGGGAAGGAGTCACATAGTCAACACAATATTCAACATATACATGAACAGTTTGTATTTTTTTGAAGTTTTTATATTTAATAAAAACTCAGTGATTTTAAAGATATTGAATAGAGTTACCATAGCTGTCTGGGTACAGTGTATTACCACAGTTGAATTCCATGTTTACTAGGCAGTGGATTCTTTCTTTGAATGTCTACCACTGTTACCCCTGGAAAATGAACATATCTGCTACCACTTTGTGCAGAACCTGACTCTGGTCACAAGCTTCTGAATCAGGTGTTTCCCATTGGTGGAACCTTCCTAGATCACATGATTGTACTCAGCTATATAGAAGGTTCAGACTTTTTTTTTCTGGTTTTCATAGGGAGAAGCTAGAACTCTAATAATAGAGAATTTTGTAAACATGGGAAGACCACTTAAAGATGCAGGAAGGCTATAAAAAGTTACTACTTTTATAACTATGATGAGAAAAACATGCCACTGAACGAGAATAATAACTGCTTAGATATCTTCTTTTTACTATTAAAATATATTTTATACTAATTTTTTAAAGTTTGGAAGTGGTCATTCAAGATGCAGTTTTCCTCATTTTATAGAAAAGTAATGCTTCTGTATGAGAAACAGATCACCTTCTGCCAATAAGGCATCCATAATAATTTGTGTTCTCTTTAATGTGAACTGTCTTGAGATGAATCATTACGACATGTTATGGTTTAGGTATGAGGTATCCCAAAAAAACTTACTTATGAAACAATGCAAGAGTTTAGAGGTGAAATAATTGGGTTATGAAAGTCTTAATCAGGGCATTAATCCCCTAATAGGACTTAACTGGGTGGTAACTGTAGGTAAGTAGAGTATAGCTGGCGAGAGGGGTCACTGGGGTCATGCCTTTGGGGTATATATTTTGTCCCACTTCTTTCTCTTTCTCTTTTTCTCCCTTTTCCCTCCCTCTCCCTCTCCTTCTTCCTCTCTTCCCTCTCTCTCCCTTCCAGATGCCATGTCCTGAGCTGCTTTCTCACCATTCTCTTCTGCCATGTGGTTTGTTTCACCTAGGGCCCAGAGCAGAGGAGTCATCTGCCTGTGTATTGAGATCTCTGAAACCATGAGCCCCCACAATAAAGTTTTTCTTCCTCTAATTGTTCTTGTTAGTTCTTTTGGTCACTGCAGTGAAAAAGCTGACTAAAATATAACATGTCAATTAATACTGATATTTTTTGCTTCACCAAGACTAAAAAACTTTAGCTCACTCGTTGGAAGGTGTTTCAAGGTATGAGAAATCTATTTCCTTCATCCCATACTCCTAGCATTATTGTTACCTAATAATCCACTGCAGAACAAATCTGTCCATGAAAACTTGTAAGGGAAAATAAGTAGAAGAAAAAGTATCCAGGCAGTATGACAAGAAGGAGGAAGGTTATATAAAAAAATGGGATTACTTTCCCCAAGCTCTACACACACATCTATACAACATGCTTAGTACTTTTGAGGGTTTGAAAAAAAATTTTGTAGGGGAAGTGGGAGTACTAGGGATTGAACCCAGGGGCATTTTACCACTGAGCTACGTCCCCAGCCCTTTTTATTTTTTATTTTGAGACAGGGTCTCACTAAGTTACTGAGGGCCTCACTAAATTACTGAGGCTGGCCTCAAACTTGGAACCTTCCTGCCTCAGGCTCCCAAGTGGCTGAGATTATAGGTGTGAGCCACCACACCCAGTAGGTTTGGAGGAATTTTAAAAAACAGTATTGTATAATATTATATCTTCTTACAGTCTGATTAGTTGGTCAGCTCCTTGAAGTCACACATGAGTCCTAAAGAGAAAGAGTTCACCAGATTACCTTAGAATCTTCTAGAAATAAAAAATAATTCCTGTTTACACTTCCTTCATTCTTTCTATCTCAATCAAGGAAAGGACCACTCTCAAATACTGGCATATCATTTCCATAAAAAGTCTTGCAAAAAAAACAGTTAAATATTTCTCATCTATATTTAAGACTTCAGTATTTGAACATTCTATTTCCCTCTTAGTAAAATGAAAAAAATTGTTTTCTCCTCTTAATACTATTATGCTAATTAAGTAAGAGTTCATATAAAAGGCACAGCCCAGAATTGGGCACTTTGTATTACTTCTTCCGTTCAGAGTATGACTTACAGTGCTGCAATTATTAGTTTAGTTATAAAATCTACCTTTTTTGTTTGTTTTATTGTTGTCTGTCTCTTTGTTTTACAACTTGTTCTTCTTCCTTGAATCTCTGCTCCATGATCAAGACCACATTTCTGGTCTCTTTGTGTTTCTTCTTCCTTTTGCTTATGATTAATATTTACTAAAGGATTGCTGCATTGAGTCCTTTGGAATGATTTTTAAATACCACAGAGCGCTAAGTAATATTTTGTATTATCCTTTTTTCATTAGTATATCTATTAACTCACAGAATAACCTATTTTTAAAATGTATATAAAATGAGGTCAATTTCTTCACATGATGGCAACAAAGAACTGTCATTTGTTATAGCTAGCATGGAGAGTCCACGGTCTGACTCCTTGCACTTTATGCAAACCTTGAACTATGAACTATGTGTCAAGTACTTCAATAAGAATTTTAGGAAGCTATATTAATACGTTTTAATTCTCACAATAATATAGGTATTTGTATAATCATTATCATCACTGTCATCTAGTAAATTATCAAGGTGAATTTTTAGAGTAAGGCAATCTACCAAGAATATGCAATTAACCCCCCCATGAATGTAAAAACAGAGCTCAGCGTACTATCCAGTCTCAGTGATGAAGTCACAAAAGCTAGGGCTAAAGCTATCTACTATTTTTATGAAACTTTCTGAAGAATGTAGAACAATAACCCTGAGAATTCCAGAATCAATCTAAAAAGTAATGTTTCCCATCTTACCGAGTGGCTGCTTTCACAACCTACAGCTAATGGTGCCCATTACAACAGCAGAGACAAGGACAGCTAGCAGTAAATCTTTCCCTTTTACAGTTGGCTTTGGTTTAGGAAGATTTACTTTTATAACAGTTGTGAAGATTTCTACCTTATCAACCTCTACTCCTTTAATATCTTTCTTCCAAACCTCTTTTACAGCGTCTCCTAGTAATGATAGGTCCTAAGGGTCAGAACCAGAAGTTCTTTCTTTGTAACTATCAATGCATTTGATTTTGACAATTTACTTTTATTGTCTTAACTGTTTTAGAATATCCTTGATTTTTACTTTGGAAAGTTTTCATGATGTGAAATTAAAGTTATTTTTCTTTAACTGTAAATCTAATTCCTTTATTGGTTCCTTTGTTTACATCAATGTGAGTCTGTTTGTGCAGTCTAAATTCAAGAGTTACATGTGACCCATAGCTCTTGGTCTGGTGACGAATTCTCATTCCAGAACTTAAGTTGTATGGGTTTCTTCTCCCTCTAGATAAGAGCCATACCATGCAGACACATTCTATTAAAACGACACTGCCAGAACAAAAGAGGCTCCCCAAAGTAGAGAGGAGTGAAGGGTTTCAATTTCTTACCCCTCCAAGTAGTTTTCTGCAGAATAGAAGAGGATCAAGAGGTGGAAGCCAATCATGAAACCAGAGGAGAGGTCTCACTTTTTACTGCATATCAAAGCATGTATACTATGGGTTTAGGAGATGCCCTATTAGCTTGGTGTCCTGGAAAGAGAGTTGAACTATTCTTCTCAATAGGTCTGTAGGGTACAGACTTTTCAAACAAGGGAACCTAATTGCATTCAGAGTAAGCAGAGATTTTACTCATCAGGTGAGATCAGATAACCAGAGAGTAAATCTCCACAGTAAAAACCAACCACTAAACCTTTCTGCATGTACACCAAAGCCCTTCACTTGCATACATTGTAGCAAACACAGCAGCAGTAAGTGCAAATGGCTATATTAAATAATCAAATTGCATTATAGCCTACAAGCTTCATGTACTTTAGAAGACAGTCTGGGAACTAAAGAACAGATTTTTTTATTATGAAGAGCTATTGTCTTGATATACAGTCCAAAAGAAGGAGATATTCCTAAGGAGAAATTAACAAGACTCTATGCATTAAATAAAAATATGTGCAATTGTTGTTAGTATTTATATTCTATTCTCTCTTGAGAGTAGAAAAATGCCCTTTGAATGCTTATATTTTTATTAATAATATGAAAGGTTGGAGCAAAACAAAATTTAATAATGGCATTATGCATAATATTTTATAATGACCAAAGCACATAATATTATAACCTTAAATTTTTTAGGCATTAAAAATAAATGCAGATAAAAATTAAATTAGCATGATATTTGGGCAATTTTATTCCCTCAGTTTCATTTAGTGAAATACTTAATTTAGGAATAGGTTATGTTTGCAAAATACAAATTTCACATATATTGGCCTCTGGGAATTAAAAGACTTCATGTTATTCTTTTTTTTTTTTTTTTTACAAATTTCCAATTTAAAAAGTTAATATGATTGCTTAACTTCTTAGCCTGAAACTTAGATCAGTGGATTAAACAATGTTTATAAATTATTTTGAATATTTAATTTATTAAATGCTTCAGTTGATAACTATATATAAAGCTGGTGGTCAGCATTCAGTGGGAAATCTTTCATTCTCTTAATTGTAAGTATTAAGGAGGAGAGAGAAAACCAAAAATATATTTCAGGGAAAATTATGCAGGAGATGATACTCACTGTCAGCAGCTCTTTTTAAAAGTAACTCAAGTAGCCAGGATTTTCCTGGAACCAAACCATACATGTGTCTCAGAAGGTACCATACATTTTGTTGATATTCTTCTATAGCCCATCAGTACATTTGCACATTTTTCCCATTGCCTGTGATTTTCTGCATGACATTCTCTTTCTTTGCTGAGTAGATTCTGGCACATCCATCATATTCCCACCAATCCATTACTTCTTCTGATTCTTGCTCAGCTACCTTGGAAGATTTGAGGATTTCCTTCTCTATACTACCTTAATACTTTCTACGAGACTATTCTAAAGATACCTGAATAATAATATCTATTGATTTAGTCTACCTTATCATAGGATCTTCTATTAATAATTAACATATTTTGGACCTTTCAGGGTAACATCTGTGACTAAAAAAGAAATGTATTGAGTCTGCTATGAATCAAGCTATGGAGAGGTACTTCATAATTGTTACTTCGTTTACTTCTCACAACAAACCCATGATGTGAGTAATGATATAATTTTCACAAAGACAAGAAAACAAGTTTACACAATATGAAATTGCTTGAAGCTTCCTAGGTACTGCTTGCAGTCTTTACCCTTTACCAAGCGCTGTACAGGAGAGCAGTTAATGACCGGTTCCTGCCACTTCTAAGAAGAAGGGAAAAATGCAAAGGAAAACCTCTTTTGTAATGTTTTTCCATTCCCACCATGTTTCTACTTTCACTATGATCAATTTCAAGCTACCAGTGCATGTAACTGAATGAGATTTTGTAAGAGATGTTCTCAGTGAGCTATCCTGAGCCCACACCAGCTGTCTCCAACGCACTGGCACCACCATGGCTGCACTCTCCATTTCTCATTCTTGTTTGTAATCCTGCCTCCTCTTCAGGAAATGGCTACACCTGCAATTAGGTAGGTACTCAAAAAATACTGCTGAAGAAATGAACAACTCCATTTATATTTATGAATATTAATATACAAACATCTTGGTAAATGATTTCCTGTATTTTGACATTTCTTAATCTCTGAAAAGGGATAGCTGATAGTTAATCATTACATAGTATAAACAAATAGTATTTTTAAATTAAAAAAAGCAATATATATTCTAGGTAGTGATTATTAAAAATAATACTAAGGACTTTTCCCTCCAGGTTTTACTCATTTAGACAAAATTAAGTGGAGTCATTCATAATTAATCAGACACTTCAATAAATATTGACTAATAGTACCCACATATTAATTAAAATTTCCCTACTCCCCCTCATCTTTCTTCAGATTATGTAAATTTTGCCAATATATCTAAATACAGTAAATCCATCACATCTCCATATTAGTTTCATCATCACAATTACAAGGCTTTCTCTAATACCTAAATCATTTAAGTAAACCTAACTACCTATAAAAAGTGGTTCGTAAAGACCAAGCCACCACTCTTAGAAACTACCAAATTTTTAACAATGTGAATTCTTTATTTATAAGGAAAAACATCTGAACATTAAGTGAAATTCAATTTAAATGTGACATTTAAAAAATATTTCTCAGCCAGGTGCCGTGGCTCAAGCCTGTAATCCCAGCACTTAGGGAGGCTGATACAGGAGAATCGCGAGTTCAAAGCCAGCCTCAGCAACAGCGAGGCGCTAAGCAAGCAACTCAGTAAGACCCTTTCTCTACATAAAACACAAAATAGGGCTGGGGATGTGGCTCAGTGGTCGAGTGCCCCTGAGTTCAATCCCCAATACAAAAAAAAAAATTTCTCCATTCCGGCATTTTAGCATTTACTTTATCCAAAGCTAAACCAGAAAATAGTTTTTTATTAATCTGAAAACATAAACATATTTTCCTGCTTCTCTACTCTCCTATTTGAAATCCATTCTAGTCCATTATTAGAAAGAACTGTGTATTTCCTTTTATATTTCAATTTGAAAAATTGGCTGATGAGCATTTTAAATGATAAATATTCATGAGAAGGTCTCTAATTTTGGAAGAATTCTGAATTAAAGACTAATATTTTCTAAGATTAAATTTCTAACACTTTATCTATCTTTGCATTTAATTCTTTACTTTGTTTATATAATTTCTTTGGCTTAATACTTTCATTTGGTTATTTGAAGATATACCTCAAAATTCAACAGTACATGTCCTGAGAGTGTCAATGAGTATAAAAACAAACCCAAGAGTGGCTCAGTCTGAATCCAAAGGAATCATGTAGTACCAGAAGAAAATTAGTTGTCATTTACTGAATACTATGGCTTGACCTGACTGCAGTATTGAGAGGAGTCACAATTAATGGTGTGACAAGGTTCTTGACATAAGGAAACAACCACAGTAGAATAACAGACAAGATGACCTGCTAGCTCTCTTCTTTTACTAAGCTGTAGGATCCCATGGAATGACACTATAATTACATGGAAAGTAATTGTCATATATTTGCCAAGAAATTACATGGTTGACAGTGCACTCTGAAAATTGTTCTGCATTTCTAGTGCCAACAGCTATGTTAGCAGAAAATGAAATTAGAAACAACCACAGGAGGTGTTTTCTCCTCATTTAGAAAACTATTTCATTTAAGAAGTAAAATTTAATTTACAAGTAAATATTATAAAACTAAAAATAAAATGGAATGACTTAGAAATGTTCCTAAGAGTTATTGTTATTTGGTATAATGTTGGCTTTATGGAATAAACAGAGTCATTTACTACATCTCAAGCTAATTATATATCCTATTTTGTGAGTGCCAGTACAATAAAGCCATCTTTCCCAAGTTATTCCTTACAAACAAATGAATGCACCAGATTCCAATAGACCGAGATAGGGATAACTGTATTTTTACAGCTTTTCTTTTTCCAAAATGATATAAAATCTATGTCTTACAAATCTTAAGAACTACTATTTTAGGATAAAAATAGTTTTCCAATTCAAAACTAGGTTCAGATTAGCAAATTAGGGGTGTTATGTTCTCACATTGCTGTGACATAAATGTAGGATTCTTAAAAACCAAAATTTTCAATTCAAACCAAGGAAGCACTCAAATTATCATTATACTAAAAACTGCTGAAACTTTTAGTTGGCAATAAACTTGAGTTATTGATCACACAAATTCTGCATAAATAAATTGTTTTGGAATTGATCTCTTACTCAATATATCTGGACTCCTAATATAGTTTAGCACTATTTTGAAGCATTGTCTACATGTTAAAATTTAAACACATTTTCAAAAATTTACTTCCTGGTTAAATAGTAAATTGCCTTCTCCAGGCAGTTTAATTAGTATATATGCTTGTCATATTACTTAGACAGGTACATATTTCATTTGTTGGTTCAGTCAAAACATACAAAATTATATAAACCAGGGAAGATATTTAGTATTAAAGAAATCAAACTTCTTATCACTTCTTACTTTGCATTTCACTAAGGAAATTAGTTTTATTGCAGTAAGATTAACATATTCTGTACTATGGGGGGGGGGAAGCAGTGTACAAAGTATTATTTATAGTAGTTAACATTTGTTAAAGAAAATAGACATAAAGAAGATTATACATGGAAAATTTCTAAAAGGTTACATAGAACATTAGTAATAATGATTACATGTAGGAAGAATTGCTGAGTAATTAGGAAAGAGGGGCAACAATTTAAATTTAAATCTCATGAAATGTTGTTCTCTTTCATCCTGTGTCCATGAATTATCTGTTTAAAATTAAATTTAAAATGGCAAACAAATAGATATGTCTTTCTCTTTAATTTAAAAGTTATGGATGAAACTGTAAAACTATAGGACTATGAAATAGAAAAAAATCATTCCTTGAATTACAAGGAAAGTTGGCACTTCTCACTTTGCAGAATATAGTTAATATAATTAAGAAAAGCAAATTTTATGAGGATTCTGCTGTGATTCAAATATGTCCCTCCAAAAGCATATAGTAAACACTTAATCCCCAAAGCAACAGTGATGGAAGGTAGGGACTAGTGAGGGGAACACTCATGAATGGATTAATCCAATAATGAAAGTGTTAAGCCTTCAGAGTTTGGCACCTTGATGTTAGACTTCCCAGACACCAGAAGTGTGAGAAATGAATTTCTCTTCATTATAAGTTACCTAGTCTATGGCAACCTATTATAGTAACAGAAAACAGAATATAGTATATATTGCTTAAAAATAGAAGCCTTGAAAGAAAGAACACATTATGTAAATCTGGAGCCACATAGGATACAAATGAACATGGAACATCAATAAAGAGGACGAGTAGTAGCACATGTATAACTCAAGAAAAGGGAAAACAAGACTGACCTACAACTATACTCAAATTCAGTACACATACATACCTCCTGTATTTCTACATGACCTTCTGGAACTTCAGCTGGTTCATAATGATCCTTTCAGAAAATCCCCTCATTTATTCATTCTAGAAACCAGCTTCAAACTACATGCCACCAATTCTTTGAAAGAAGTCCATTAAAACTAGCCAGGCAGCATGGCACATGCCTGTAATCCCAGCAGCTTGAGAGGCTGAGGCAGAAGAATCTCAAGTTCAAAGCCAGCCTCAGCAAAAGCAAGGCATTAAGCAACTCAATGAGACCCTGTCTCTAAAAAACATACAAAATAGGGCTGAGGATGTGGCTTAGTGGGTTAGTGCCCCTGAGTTCAATCCCTGGTTCCCCCCCCAAAAAAAATTCTTGATTAATCTGCTAAGTGAAAGAAAGCAGGAACAAAAAAACAAATACTATGTGATCTCACTTGCATTTAAGATTCAAATCTTAAGAATTTTATCTCATAGAGAAGAGAGTAGAAAGAAGACTACCAGATACTGAGGTATAAGGAAAAATGGGGAAAGGATAGATACTAATTAAAGAGTACAAAGTTTCAGGCAGACTGGAGGAATACATTTTAGTAATCTATTGCACCACATAGTAGTCACAATTAATAATAATGTATATAGTTTATTTCAAAATCACAAGAATATCCTTACAACAATAAAATATGCTTACAACAATAAAAAATGTGAAGTTGGTGAAGGATGAATATGTTGAATCTTTCTACAATGTTCAAATAGATCAAAATATTATACCCTACCTGATAAATGTACACAATTATTGTTTGTAAATTTAAAATAAAATAATAAAAATTTAAAATTGGAAAACTCGATCAATCTATTTTGCCATGAAATTTCAGATACCAAAAGCCTCCCTGTACCTGTATCCTTAGGTTCTGTGAAATACTTTATAACACTTGTAATATTTCTCTAGGTCTTCTTCAACTGGAATTGCTTGAAAGAATTAAGCTCCCACCTAAGGCCTCCATTTTATGTATGAATTAACTTCCTCCTTATTTGTATCTGGAGTGGAAGTTGATATGTTTGGAGAATTGGGAAAACAGTCACAAAGTTTATTTTCTATTTTCTGTGATTCACACGGGAAGAATTCCATTGAAAGTATTACACAAAGGAAGTGCAATTTCAATGCCCAAGATTAAATTCAAAATAATATTTTATTTCAGGTTCAAACACTTTGCAGAGATGTGGAAACCACAACAATATTTATTTGAAATCATTTCTTCTTCTCCCTGCACTTTCTGCTTAAAACTATAGTTGCTTCACAATTCTTTTATCAAAAACCTACTCTAAAAAATTTTGCTTCCTCTCCACACAATTTTCATCCTATTTCCCATGTGAGAAATGGCTAGTGTGACAGCTTCTATATCAATGCTGTGTTATAAGAGGACCAGGCTCCATGTGTTTCCTGGCAGACAGAGAACCTTGGAGTTGTGGTAATACTATTACTTTAAGTACAATATTTATGGGAATGTGAGGATCTAATTTGTTCTTCTCACATCTCTTTTTCCCTATAAGTTTTGGTCTTATAAGTTTTGAAATGTAAATCTAATTTTCTTTTCTTCATTTAACTCAACTTCATTTTTGTTACTAAGGACAAAACGTTCTAAGAAACACATTTTGCAAACCTACTGAAATGAATCCCCTGAAAATAAGATATTCCAATATTTTCAATGCTTATCTTTATGGGTTTGGTAATCCCACAAAAGCTAAATAAATGTTTAAAATTAATAAAATTAAAGAAATGGTATAAATTTCTCTGTAAAATTCATAAGACAAAAACTCTTGGTCAGAACTTTCTGAATATTTTCTCCCACTCTGTAGTTTGTCTTTCTTTCTCCTGACAATGTCTTACAAAGAGCAGAAATATTTTTCATGATGCCAAATTGATTACTTTTCTAATTAAATATTATGCTTCTACTGAAATGAATCCTCTGACTAATATCTGATTATGTTTTCTCAGAAATATTTACTTTGGTCTCCAATGCCATCACCAACACCACTGCTGCTGCCACTTTCATGGCCCAGAGGTCCACATTCAGGGTGCCACCATTTCTGCCACCACCACCACTGCTGCTCCTGCCACAGCTGCCCAGAAACCCATTGCTAGGGTTGCCTGCAGGTTTGATTGCTTTTGGCCACCGATATCTTGGGATACCAGTTGGGGGCTGAGGCTGCCAGGGTGCCTGCAGGTTTGCCACTACCACCATCTTGGGGCATAGCCATCTCTGTTTGGGAACACTGGTGAGGGTCTAGAAGTCCAGTATTGAGGTGCTTGTGGGTTTGGCTGTGTTTGAGGTCTTCCTCCTGGGAGTGCAAGTGGCTACCATCTTGCTGCTTCTTTGCAGGGTTCCTCTGTGTGAGCACAGGTTCCTCTGTGTGAGCACATCCGTGGTGGTCTCTCTGCAAGTTGGAATGGCATTGAGATCTTGGGACTGCATGTGGCCAAGCCTGAGGTATCTGAAGCCCAGATACAATAGGGATTGGGTCTATGTGGACTGGTCTGAACCAAGCAATCTCATAAAAGTCAGAGACTATGGGCATTTTGCCCAGGGGGCACAGGTTGGAGAGGTTAGGGAGAGCCAGGCTATCTCTGCAAGTCCTGAAGTGTGTAGATACTGTTGGGTTTGGCTACATTGGGGCTGGCTACATTGGGTCTGAAGGTTGGAAGAGAGTGTGAGGTCATCTCGCTATCAACTCTCCCAGCCAGCCAGTTGGCACCCACAAGACAGGAGCTACCATCAAGCTCCATACAACCCCACCTATCAGTGGAGAAGGGAAGCTGAGAAACTTTTGAACACCAATGGAAACAATTGTTCAATTTTCCATCAAGATTTTTTTTACCTAACATCTATACCATATTTTAAATGAAATATTTTTTGTGCATCAGTGTGGAGAGCAGTGACAGGGAATGGGAGAGCAATAAGTGAGATTGGGGTTTTCTGATGACCTCATGGCTGTGGCATGCCTGGTGCCTGGGAATGTTTCTGTGCAAGGGCATAGGATGCCTAGCTGCCATGGTAATGCCCTGCCTGAGGAGGCTTCAACCTTGATCTCAGACACATAGTTCCCAGGGATAGAATAATTCTCATGCTAGACAACCTGAGTGTTTAATTAGCTTTGCTACTCCCGAGACTGCCCACTTAACAGTAACTTTAAACAATGGACCTTCTTGAGCGTTACACAAAGCTCCTAACATTGCATATTGCACTGTGGCTTGCAACTATGGAAAAGCTGCATAGATGTTTCCAATTCTGTAACTTTCTGAGTACAAAGAATAAAGTTTACACAGTCTTTAATCTGATAATGAGACATATATAAATAAAGATTGCAGGCATATTTCTTTAGATCTTCTCCTTTGGAAAGCAGCATTCCACCTGATCCCAGCTATTTCTGTTCACAATCTGTATGTGTGAGTCTTTATTTGTTAATCCCCCAGCACCCCTCACTGGAACTGTAAGTTTGGCCATGCTGGTTATGGCAAATCAGTTTATTGAGGTCTGGGATATATGAATAGTATTGTGGGAAGCCATCTGTGAACTGTGCATGAACTAAAGCAATGTTGAAGCCATTAGGCAGGAAAGCCTGGTATCAGAAATTCCCAGTAGGAACCCCACTGATTTGAGAATGCCTGATTCATGTGGTGTCATGCCTAACTCCCGCTCAAGTTCTAACATAGCCCCAGAGATGAGAATGACCCACTGGAGCCACACAACCTCCTAGAGATGGGTGTAACTTGCCAAATGCCAAATCACCCTGTTTACTGCAAGACCACTGCCATACCAACAAGCAAGCACTGAACCAAGACTCCTCCCACTGAAACCTTATCTCTGCCTTTGATGTACTCCCCCTTAAATAAAGAATCAGAACCTTTTCTCCATTATTCAGTTCCAGCTCCTATCAGTACTGGAAGACAAATGAGGTACTCCTCTTTGGATCTAATTTCTGGCTCTGTCTTTATTTCTTACTGGTTATTTCAGATTTTTTATTTCCCAGGCAGCTCATATCTCCTGAGCATGAACTTACCCTGTTGGAGTGCTGGTCACCTTGTTATATAGTATTTTACAATTTTGTTGCATATTCTTATATTTTTACAATTTTTTTCTTTTTCTTTTTAATTATTTTACTTTTTTATATATTTTTCTTCTCATTTATCTGTTTCCATGGATTCTCTTTCTCCTGCTAACAGCCAACCCCAATTCCTCTTTCACTCTTCCTATAAATTTGTACTTCTATCTTCTCTTCTCCTCATAAATATCACATCCTACTTCACTTCTGTTCTCCCTTTATCTATCATTTAGATTGTAACAGCTTTTAGCAAATTTACTGTTTATATTGTAGACAATAATTGAACACATCATTTCTGTTTATTGCAACAAAACTGTACATGTCTTTATAAGATATATTAGGTTTAAGCCTGTACATTGGCTTACATTATTTACATTGGTCTCCCCCTTAAAGGTGAGATACCTCAGGGACACTATACGTCTACAGGATAGAAATTGTATTGGCTCCATACTGCTAGATGGAAAAACACACAAACAACATGAAAAAAACAAGGGAACAAAGCACCCCAAATAAACCAAATGCTCCAAAATAGAATCCATTGACAACATAGTAGAAGAAATGTCAGCAAAGGAATTTAGATTGCACATAGTTAATCTGATCTGCAAAGTAAAGGATAGTATAAGGAGTGAAATAAGAGGGAAAATATAAGAAGTAAAAGATCACTTCAATAAAGAGGAAGAGATTCTTAGAAAAAAAGCAGAAATACTCAGAATGAAACAATCAATAAACAAAATTAAAAATTCAATGGCTCCTGAGACAGGAGAATCTCAAGTTCAAAGCAAGCCTCAGCAACAATCATCCTGTTTACTGCAAGTGAGGCACTAAGCAACTCAATGAGACTCAATCTCTAAATAAAACACAAAATAGGGCTAGGGATGTGGCTCAGTGGTCAAGTACCCCTGAGGTCAATCCCCGGTATTAAAAGAAAACAAAAAAAATTCAAAGGAAAGTGTCACTAACAGACTAGATCACTTAGAAGACAGAACCTTAGGCAGTGAAGACAAAGTATATAATCTTAAAAATAAAGTTCATTACACAGAGAAGATGGTAAGAAACCATGAATAGAACTTCCAATAAATATGAAATAACATGAAAAGACCACATTTAAGATTTATCAGGATAGATGAAGGAGTGGACATACAAATCAAAGGAATGGACAATCTTTTCAATGACATAATATCAGAAAATTTCCCAAACTTAAAGAATAAAATGGAAAGTTAACTACAAGAGGCTTACAGGACACCAAATGTACAAAATTACAGCAGGCCCATACCAAGGCACATCATAATGAAAATGACTAGCATACAGAATAAGGATATAATCTTAAAGGCCTTTAGAGAAAATAAAATAAAATTATATATGGGGGAAACCAATTTGGATCTCAGCTGATTTCTCAACTCAGACTCTCAAAGCTAGGAAGTCCTGGAATAATATATTTCAAGCTCTGAAAGAAAATGGATGTCAACCAAGAATTTCATATCCAGCTAAATTAAGCTTCAGATTTGAAGATGAAATGAAAACTTTCCATGATAAACAAAAGTTAAAAGAATTCACTAGAAAGCCTTCACTACAGAACATTCTCAACAAAATATTCCATGAGGATGAAATGAAAAAAAAAAAAAAAAGTGAAAACCAGCAAAGTGAGAAACTACACTAAAGTAATTATCAATCAAAAGAGAAACTAAGTCAAATTAAGAACCAGAAATAAACTAAAATGACCAGGAATACAAATCACATCTCAATAATAACCTTGAACACTAATGACCTAAACTCATTAATCTGGCAGATTGGATTAAAAACAAGACCCAACAATATGCTGTCTTCAAGAGAATTACCTCATAGGCAAGGACATCCACAAACTGAAAGTGAAAGGATAGGAAAAACATGTCACTCATGGATTGCGAAAACAAGCAGGGTTTTTCCAACCTCGTATCAGGTAAAGTGGACTTCAAGCCAAAGTTAATCAGAAAGGACAAAGAAGAAAATTTCATACTGCTTAAGGGAATTATACCTCAGGAAAATATAACAATTGTTTAAGTATTTATGCCCAAACAGTGGAGCAACTATGTATATTAAAATTAAAAATAAAATAAAATAAAATAAACCTTCTCAATTTTAAGAATCAAATAGACCACAACACAATAATACTGGGTGATATTAACACATCTCTCTCACTACTGGATGGATCTTCCAAACAAAAACTAAATAAAGAAACTATAGAAGTAAATAATACAATCAATAATTTAGACTTAACAGACATATAGAATATTTCATTCGCCTAAGGGAAAAAAAAGCAACCAATTTTCTGCCTTTATAAATTTGTCTATTCTGAATATTTTATATAAATGGGATCATAAAATAAGCAATCTTTTGTAATTGTTTTCTTCACTTAGCATTATTTTTTCAAGGTTCATCTATGTGGTAGTGTGTATTGGTACTTTTTTTTGGGGGGGGGATACTGGGGATTGAACTCAGGGGTACTCGACCACTGAGCCACATCCCCAGCCCTATTTTGTGTTTTATGTAGGGTCTCACTGAGTTGCTTAGCATCTCACCATTGCTGAGGCTGGCTTTGAACTTTTAAATTGCAAAATAGTACTCTCAGTTGTATATATATGCTACATGTTTTATTTGAACATTCAGTTTTTTCTACCCTTCAATTTTGGATGATCCTACTATGAATATTTGCATACACACTTTTGGGTAAATTTGTTTTCACTTCTCATAGGTAAAATTTTCATTTCTCTTAAGAATTTCTAGATAATAAGATTAACTCCATATATAATATTTTAAGTGATTGCCAAGCTGTTTTCCAAAGTGACTACACCATTTACATTTCTACCAGTAATTAGTGAGTCCTCATTTCTCCACATCGGTGACCATATTTACTATCTGTCTTTTGATCATAGCCATGCAAGTGGATGTAAAGTGGTATCTCTTTGTAATTTTGATTTTTGTCTAATGACTTATAAATACTAATGATGTGTGACATCTTTTCATATGCTTATTGTCCACTTGTATGTCTTCTGTGAATAAATATCTTCAAATATTTTGCTAATTTTCAAATTATTTTCTCTTTATTGTTATATTATAGGAGTTCTTGTAGCTTTTTGATACAATTTTCTTATCAGATACATGATTTAAAGATAATATTCTGTAAAAAAAATAAAATAAAATAAAAGCCAGGAAGAATTTTGATAGGGATTTAATTGAATTTGTCATTGAATTTAGGTACTACTGCCACCTTAATGACATTAAGTCTTCCAATCCATGATGTCTTATTACTTATTTAGATCACTAATTTCTTGCAGTGGGGTTATATGGCTTTCAGTGCATTCCTTTTGAACTCTTTTATTAAATTTATATATAAGTATTTTTGGTGCTATTGTAATTACTTCATTTTCTTAATTTTATATTAATCTTGTTTATTGCTTGTGCATAGAAACATAATTTTTTGTGTGTATTGATCTTACAGCCTACAGCATTGCTGAACTCATTAGTTCCAACAGTTGTGCATTTGTGGTGTGTGTGTGTGTGTTCTTTAGGATATAGTGATATATATGCATATACAGGACCACAACATCTATAAATAAAAGTAGTTTTCTTTTTCTTTGACAATCTGTAAGTCTTTTGGTTTTTTATCTTTTCATTAGATTGTCCTACCTTGGAGCTCCAGTACAATGTTAAATACAAGTGGCAAGAACAGACTTCCTTGTCTTGTTCCTAATCTCATAAGTAAAGCATTCAGACTTTCACCATTAACTATTGTATTGACTGTGGATGTTTTTTAAGATGGCCTTCACCAGGATGAGAGAATTCTCTGCCATTCCTTGCTATTTTTTAATTTTTTAA
Source organism: Geosciurus inauris (assembly GCA_004024805.1). Classification (NCBI taxonomy): domain Eukaryota; kingdom Metazoa; phylum Chordata; class Mammalia; order Rodentia; family Sciuridae; genus Geosciurus; species Geosciurus inauris. The sequence goes on along the minus strand of PVHX01004213.1, from coordinate 70,231 downwards.
CATGAAATGATTTATTCTCCAAATGTTTTCTACATACATTAAGATGATAGTATCAGAGTTTTCTTTATTATATATTATTATTATTACCTTAGTTGATTTTCAGATTTTTAAACCAAATCTTGCATTCTCTATGTTGTATAACTCTTCTTATATGTTGCTAGATCCAGTTTACTATTATTTTATTGAAGAGTATTTTTCATAAGGGACATTGTTCTCTAGTCTTCTTTGCTGTCCGTGCCTCATTTTAACATCAGAATAAAAATGGCATTTTAGAATAACTGACATTCCCTTCTTCATATTTTTGAAGATGTATGTGAATGACTGGTATTGATTCTTCTTTGGATGAATATTTTGGGAATTAACCAGTGAAGTTATTTGAGTCTCTAACCTTTGTGAGAAGTGTTAAAATAACTATTTTGATCTTTTTCTTGTTTTAGTGTCTTCTTATATCCAATCAAGGAAAAGAAATATACAATTATACTGCCTTTTAAAATTACTAAATAATTATCTTTTAAATAAAGTAATTGTGTTCTTTTAGGTGGATTCAAATCAGTGTCTAGTGTCTTTGCTTTCATTCTGATGAATTTCTATTTGTATTTCTGTAATGCATGTCTTCCAGCAACAAATTTTGTGTGTTGTTTTGTTGTTATTTTCTTTTCTTTGTATGTCTTTATTTCACTTTCATTTTTGAAAGATGGTTTTCTGACTTGAGATTCTTGGTCTTCTACTTATAGCATTTTATGTTATCATACTGCTTCCTGGTCTCCAAGTTTTGGTAATTCACATATAAATCTTAGTATGATTTTTTCAGTGAATAATGAGTTGTTTTTCTCTTATAGATTTAAAAATATTCTTTTCTTCTTTGGCTTTCAACATTTTGACTATAATGTGTCAAGATGTAGTTTCCTTTTGTTTATTCTACTTGAGGTTACTTAGTTTCGTAGTTTTCATTACATTTGGAAAGTTTTTAGCCATTATTTATGTGAATATTTTATCTGTTTCTTTCTCTTTTATTCTTTTTTATTCTCATTACACATATGTGGATGTACTTATTAGTGTGACCTAGTCCTACACAAGCACATTCTCTGAATCTCTATTAATAGTTTTTCATTTTCTATTCTCTCTGCTATTCATATTACATTGTCTGTATTCAACTTCATAGTCTCTTGCTAGTCAAATCTACTGTTACGGTATCCTAGTGATTTTTGTCATTGATACACTTTTCAATTGCAAATTTTCACTTGATTATTTTTAATGATTTCTGGCTCTTTTTTCTGATGATATATTATCATTGTACTTCTTGAGGAGAGGGGTAAATAGACCTTTGTTATTTAACAATTATAAAGTTGTGATTTTGCAAGATGAAAATTTCTGGAGATTAGTTGCTTAACAATGTAAATATGTTTCAGTTGGCTTTTTAGTCACTGTGGCCAAGAGACCAGACAAGAACAATTAGAGGAGGAAAAGTTTATTTGGCTCACAGTTTCAGAGGTCTCAGTCCATAGACAGATGACTCCATAGTTCTAGACCCAAGGGGAAGAAGAACCTTATGGTGGAAGAGTGTGGTGAAAGAAAGCAGCTCAGAACATAACCACCAGGAAGCAGAAAGAGCTCTGCTCACAGAAATGAAATATAAAAGCGGGGCGTGGTGGCACAAGCCTGTAATCCCAGCACTTAGGGAGGCTGAGACAGGAGAATTGTGAGTTCAAAGCCAGCCTCAGCAACAGCGAGGTGCTAAGCAACTCCATGAGACCCTGTCTCTACATAAAACACAAAAAAAATAGGGCTGGGGATATGGCTCAGTCGTCAAATGCCCCTGAGTTCAATCTCCAGTACCAAAAAAAAAGAAAAGAAAAGAAATGAAATATAAATCCCCAAAGCAAATCACTAGTGACCTACCTCAGCCACACCATTCTTACCTACAGTTGCCACCCATTTTAGCCCTGTCAGTGAATTAGTCCACTGATTAGGTTACAACTCTCATAATCTAATCATTTTACACCTGAATGTTCTTGCATTGACTCACACATGTGCTTGTGGGGGACACAACTTTATTAGGTTATATTTTACATACTATGAAAATCAACCACATAAACTGCATTAATGAATACATCCATGAACAAGTTCAACCTTCACTAATTTTCATACATATTCATCACCAAAGAGTGAAAGCCTGTATCCTTTAGTTTCCACCCAACAAAGCTCCCCATACCCTCCTCAATCCGGTCCTAGTGGACCACTAATCAACTTTCTGTCTCAATAGATTTGCACAGTTTGGGTATTTCGCATCAATGGAACCATATAATACAAGCTGTTTTGTGTCTGGATTCTTCTGGCATAGTCACAACCTAGAATATAACTTGATATAAAAAGAAATGAAGTACTGATATGTGCTACTAAAATTATTAACCTCAAAAGTGTATTTGTGCTTTATTCCAAAGGTTTAAAGTGTTTTTCTCTAAGAAGTATTACTTGAAACCCCATAGATTTGGTTAAGTGAGCCATCCAAAAATGTACTAGCCTCTTTTATCCCTTAATTAGTCAATATACCTCCAATAGATTACAAGGTCATTGACAACCAAAAAATGTTTCATAAATACTTGTGATGACACTATTTTACTTATTATTTTTTTTCTCAGAAGGACTCATTGATAGAAGAAGGAATGACTCCAATTAACACAATTTGAAAACACATAAATCCAGATTAGTGTTTTTTGACCCTGAATTCACAATATAATGACCTAGTGAAGCCTTAAAAATATACTAACTGGGCCCATCTCTATACTGTGATCCCTAGAATGGTGGTGATGGAGGGTCCAAGACACCAGTATTGTTTACAAGATTCCCAGCTGAGATTGAAGATGACAGATTAGAGGATGGGCGCTCCTCAGATCAAGATGCTAGCAGCGGGATCATTGCTTCTCAGTAAGGTGGGTGACTGAGAGAATTCACTGAAATCCAACATTGGACAGTAAAATAACCACAGACACAAAAAAAATTCAGAAGCTTAGAACATAAAACAAGAAGTAATACATTAGAGTTGCAGCAGCTTGGCTAGCAGTGATGGCATCAGCACCACCAGACCACGCAGAGGGATGGGGGAGCCCAGGCAGAAAGAGGAAAGCATGGTGATTACAATCAGCTTCAGAGAACTGTGGAATAGAGAAGCAGATGATCTTAACTAACCCAGAGATGGTGGTGCAAAGTGAGGTTTGAAGTTTTCAGAATATTTCTGGCTGGTGAATAGTCACAGTGGGAACCATCTGCAAATGGCTTTGCAGCAGGTTACAGAGTTGGGAGGTCAGGAGCTCATAAAAGGTGTTGCCTGCCTGACCCAGCAGTAACCTATTGTGGGGCCCAGAGTTTGCATGGACCAGCATGACTGAAACAGGCATAGAGAGAATTGGTCCTATGGTGATCCCAGTTGGCAATACTGAAGGGTAGAGAGGCTCAAGTTCTCTTTGTTGCTAGCAACTCATGCCAGCAGCTGGGAAGAGGCCAGAAACTGGTCAGAGAGGTATGTCTGCACTTAACTTCTGATTTGGGGGAATTCACATCCATGGTAGTGGAATATGTGAGATTTGTGGAGTGTTAGATCCCTCATCCTAAGAGTGGAATTTTCAGGAGGTCCCTGAGATCCAGGCATCCAATAGAGATCAGTAACTGCTCAGCAGAAAGGGGTGTGGATCTAATCTCAAATATCTTCCAATGCAGTTTCATAAAACAGCCAGAACTAAACCCTAGCAGTTTGAAGTTCGCATTTAGAACCCTGCATCAGCCAGGCTCTAGGAGTATATCAATCTAGTCTGTCCCTACAATAATCCAATTGTCTATCCTATCTCCCCAGTCTATCCTACCTAATCTGTGAGATAGGAAGCTGAAAGTTACCACAATCAGCTTCAGTTTCAGGTCACAATAGCTGGCAGAGCAACAGAAAGAAGTAAGATTTAACAAGCCCCAGTCCTTGGTCCCGGATATACAGAGCCTAAAAAGAAATGCAAAGAATGGCACAACACCATAATCCATGAATATTCATCCTTGCCAACAGCTGATTACCTCAGTGAAAACCACTACTTCATTTTCCATGAAGAATTTTTGTCCTATTTTCCCTTATTTTTAAATATTTACTTTTTATTTTTTTCATTCTCTGTGTATGTGTTCTCCCTGTGCTGATAGTTTTGAGAATATACATAGGTATGTATGTGTGTGTGTGTGTGTGTGTGTGTGTGTGTGCGCGCGCGTGTATTTTTTTCTTTCTTTTTTGGCACCAGCAGTTGAACCCAGGGGAGCTTAAAGACTGAGCCACATCCCCAGTACTTTTTATTTATTTATGTATTTTTATTTTGAGACAGGGTCTTGCTAAATTGCTTAGGGCTTTGCTAAATTGCTGAGGCTGGCTTTGGTCTTGCAATCCTCCTGCTTTAATTTCCCAAGCCACTGGGATTATAAGCATGTGCTACCATCTTCAGCTTCATTCACTTTAATAGCTTTTTTCTTTACCCGTTTGTTATTTAGCCTTGTTTTGACTTTGGAGATGTAAAATTTCATGTGGGTTTGTTTTGATTTTTTTTGTTCATATCTCTTTTAGTTCCTCTTATTACTTGTTCTCCACTTCATTCCCCTCAATAGCCAGTTCTTTTGTTCCCTGTTCCTCTCTCTCCTTATTTACTACTTTTAGTTATTTTCTACTCTTCCTCCATAAGTGTCACCTGCTACCTCTCCAGCTTTCCCTTTGTTCACTTTTTAAATATTTCAAATTATCTCTTGCCTTCCTACATCACTTTCTCTTCACTTAAGGAACTGTAACTTAAATATCTGATAGAACTATTTAGTTTATATAATCCAATCCCCACCATTCACATTGCTGTTATTATTAATACAGGGGACAACAAAGTTGACAACTGCTGTTTAATGTTAGATTTAGTTCATGGCTGTTTATTGTTGGTCCTGATGTTAAATGCTGATCCCACCATTCTTCTTTATTTGACAATTAGTTTTATAGATGTCAGAGTATACAGTAGACATTTATTTAAAGCTACGTGTTGATTGCTACCATTACTACTATTCTCTGCTCCCTTTCTCAAAAAAGGGCCAGGAAGTGATTGGGATATCATAAGTTAACAGCATAAAGATCCTGATGCTGAGACACACTCACAACTTAGCCCAATGATAGAGAACCTCACTCCATACACAAACCAGCCTTCCTCAAGTTCCATCAATACTTCAACACATAGGAGAGAGAGAAACTTCAAATCAATGAGCAGGCCCCAAGTAGGAACAGCTAGAGGGGGACTGCAGGTCTCACTCCTGAAACTCTTTTAAATACAACAAAAACAGGAGTCCCAAAGGGGGGATGTTAATTACACAAACCAAAGGTCATATAAAAGAGGAAGAAGAATTTATCTGAAATCTGAAATCATGAGGAAACATGAAAAAAAAAGTGGGTCTGCCAAACTTGCAAAACCCAACAAAGGAAACCACAGATATGAAAGTGAATAAAATTCCAGAGAAAAACTGTTAAAATTTGATTATTAAAATATTCAATGAGGTAAAAGAAGATCTAGGAATGAATTATGAGAGCAAAGATAGAAGGTGAAAGAGTATTTCAAGGAAGAAATAGAAATGCTGAAAAGAAACCAGTCAGAACTCCTATAAATGAAAAACACACTGAATTATATTACAAAATCACTTAAAAGTATCATCAGCAGTTTACATTACATAGTAAATAAAACTTTAGGTCTCAACAACTGAATTTGGGGCCTTGAAGAAAGAGTATATGAACTTAACTATTCAGTGTGCAATAAAGGGAAAAATAAAATAAAAGACCATGATCAGAAAAGACAAGAATTCTGAGACAACATCAAGAGACCAAATATGAGTCATCGTGATTAAAGAACACATGAAAATACAGGTTAAAGGAACTGAAAACCATTTCAGCAAAATAATAGCAGAAATGTTTGCTAACTTTAGAAAAGAGGTGGACATCCACAAACAGGAAGCATATAGAACCACAAATAGATAAGATTAAAAAAAAAAAAAAAACTCTCCAAGATACATCATAATCAAAATGCCTAACATAGAAACTAAGAAAAAGAAATATAAATCTGCAATAGAAAAAGAACAGACTACATTTAGCAGCAAATCAATAAGGTACACTTCTGGTTTCTCAAGTCAGACCCCCAAATCAAGGAGAGTTTAGAATTAAATATTCCAAGCTCTGATAAAGATAACTTAGAATCTGACCATTAAGCCAGTGCTACAAAAAATAAAGACACACAGAAGACCTTAAAAACAAACCCCAAAGCTCTCAAATGGATGAAGTTCTCTAGAGCAGCTACTTACTAAATAAAATTTGAGAACAAATTAAATACAGCAAGCAAATCAAAATGTCAGGAATTAAGACAGTATCTATCTATAATAACAGAACACAAATTGTCTCAACTCCTCAATTAAAAGACATCCATTGGTAGAATGGATTAAAAAACAAGATCTAACTATAAGCTGTTTGCAAGAGAATCATCTCATTAGTAAAGGCATCCATCAGCTGAAAGTGAAAAGAAGGGAAAAAATATTCTACAAAAATGAGTCTGAAAACAAACACAAGTACCTGTTCTCAATCTAACAAAGCAGATTTCAAGACAAAATTAATTCAAAGAGACAAAGAAGGTCACTACATGCTGGCAAATGAAGAGTACAAGATTTAATTATAGTAAATATTTACTATAACTTAAATTAATTATAGTATTACTATATTACTATAGTAATTAATTATAGTATTACTATATTACTATAGTAATACTATAATTAATTTAAGTTATAGTTAATATTTAGGTGCAAATGTCAATGCACATGAAATATAAACTTTTTGACATTAAATCACAGATGTACTCCTATATAATAATTCTGGGTGATTCCAACATACACCTTTCACCAACAAGTCATTTAGACATAAAATTGATATTTTTTTTACTTAAATAATACTGTACGTCAAATGGAACTAATAGAGACATATAGAATATTATACCCTAAAACAGCTAAATTCACTTTCTTTTTAGCAGCTCATGGAATTGTTTCCAAAATAGACCATATTCTAGGTCACAATGTAAGTCTTACCAAATGTGAAAAAAATTAATATAATTTTTATATTATGCATCTTATCAGATTGTAATGAAATGAAATTAAAAACCAGTAGTAAGAAAATTTGTAGAAATGACATAAAAATTAGTTCATCTACTGAAGGGCAAATGTGATTTCTAATTTTTATCTCGTTTCTACAAATTGGCTTACTACAGATGAATGGATAAAGAAACTGTGGTGTATATAAACAATGGAATATTACTCGGCAATAAAAGAGAATAAAATTATGTCATTTGCAGGTAAATGAATGGAATTGAAGAATATCATGCTAAGTGAAGTAAGCCAATTCCCAAAAAACAAAGGCTGAATGTTTTCTCTGATTAGTGGATGCTGAGACATAATGGGGGTGGGGAACATGGGAGAAATGGAGGAACTTTGGATAGGACAAAGGGAAGGTACGGGATGTAGAAGAGGGGAGGGGGTATGAGGGTAGCAAAAATGGTGGAATGAGATGGACATCACTACCCTAGGTACATGTACAAAGACACGAATGGTGTGACTCTATCTTGTTTACAACCAGAGAAATGGAAAATCATGCTCCATATGTGTACTATGATTTGAAATGCATCTTTTGTTTTAAAAATAAATTACAATTAAAAAATTATAAATCAAATAAAGTTATGGAAACTGCATGGAGATTTAAAAATACTCTTACATGAGAAATGGATCATATAAGAAATGCAAGAAGAAATAATAAACTCTTAGAAATAAATAAGAACAGAGATACAATATATCACATTCTCTGAGACAGTGTGAAGGCAGTTCTAGGAGAAAAGTTTATAGAATTGAGTAGTCTACATTAAAATAAAATAACAGAAAAATACCAAATAAATAATCTAATGTAAAACCTCGAAGTCCTAGAAAAGAAAGAACAAACTAATTTTTAAATTAGTAAAAGACTGGAATTAAGATAGAGTCAAATTAGTAAAATTGATAATAAAAGTGCAACAGAATTGGTTTTTCAAAAAGATAAAGTTGACAAACCCTAAGTCAAACCAACCAAAAGAAAGAGAGGGAATACCTAAATCAACAAAATTAGATATAGAAAGAAGATATCAACACAGGCGCTTCTGAAATTCAGAGGTTCATTAGAATCTATTTTGAAAATTAGTACTATAATAAACTGGAAAATCTAGAAGATATTGACAAATTTCCAGACATGACCTGCCTAAATTGAACCCAGAAGATATAGCAAACCTAAACAGACCAATATTAAGAAATAAGATTGAAGCAGCAATTAAAAGTCTTTCAACAAAGAAATGTCTAGGGCCAGATGGATTCTCAGCCAAGTTCTACCAGACCTTTAAAGAAGAACTAATGCCAGTATTCCTCAAATTATTCCATGAAATGTAAAATAAGGGAACACTCCCAAATGCATTCTATGAAACCAGTATACTCCTGTTACCAAAACCAGACAAATATACATCAAGGAAAGAAAACTATAGACCGATAACCCTGATGAATATAGATGCAAATAAAGATAAGCAAACCATATTCAAAAACACATCAAGAAGGTAGTACACTACAATCAAGTGGGTTTCATTCCAGGAATATAAGGTTGGTTCAATACATGAAAATAAATAAATGTAATTGACTATATAAATAGAATTAAGGACAAGTATCTCATGATCATTTCCATAGTTGCAGAAGAGAACTCTGACAAAATCCAGCACTGTCTCATGTTAAAATGGTAGAAAGTAGGGATAGAATGAATCTACTTTAACATTATAAAGGTTATATACAATAAACTCAAAGTCAACATCATAGATAATGACAAAAACTGAAAGCATTTCCTCTAAAATCAGGAACAAGACAAGGATGTCTGCTCTCATTACTTCTATTCAATATAATTCTTGAAACTCTAGCTAGAACAATCAGGCAAGAGAAGGAAATTAAAGGAATACAAATGAGACAAGAAAAAGTCAAATTATCTGTATACTTATGACATGATTCTATACAAAGAAGTCCCAAAAAACTCCATCAGAAAACTTCTAGAGCTAATAAACAAATACAGCAAGGTATCAGAATACAAAGTCTACATGCATAAATCAATAACTTTCTTACACTCCATTAATCAATTCACTGTCAAAAATATCAGAAAAACTCTCTCCTTCATAATAATCTCAAAATAAAATAAAATACTTGGGAATAAATCTAATCATGAAAGTGAAGGACCTCTACAAGGAAAATATAAAATACTGAAGTAGGAAATTAAAGAAGACCTCAGAAGATGGAAAGAACCCACATGTTCTTGAATAGTTAGAATTAATATCATTAAAATGGCCATACTAGCAAAAGCAGCATACAGATTCAATGCAATCCCTATCAAAATACAAATGAAATTCTTTACAGAATTAGAAAAAACAATCCTTAAATGCATTTTGAAAAGAGACCTAGAATAGCCAAAATAAACATGAGCAAGTACGTCAATGCTGGAGGCATCACAATACTGGACCACAAATTATACCACAGAGCTATAGGAATAAAAAAAAAAAAAAAAAAAAAGCATAGTATTGACATCAAAACAAGACCGAAAGAAAAATGGAACAAATAGAAGACACAGAAACAAAAACATAGTTACAATTATCTGATCCTTGACAAAGGTGCCAAAAGAATGTAAAAGAATTGAACTGGATTGCTATCTCTCACGCTCCACAAAGTCAACCACAATGAATCAAAGATCCAGGAACCAGATCAGAAACTCTGTACCCAATACAAGAAAACATGGGCCCAACATTCAAACATATTGGCAGAGGAACTGACTTCCTCAACAAGATACCTAAAGCTCAAGAAATAAATCTGAAAATCAATCTGTGGGACAGCTTCAGAATAGCAAAGGAAATGATTATGAACATAAGGAAAGAGTTTACAGAATGGGAGAGAAATTTTTGCCTGCTACTCCTCTGATAGGGGATTAATATTTTTAGTTGACAAACAACTCAAAAAACTTAACACCAGAAAAACAAATAACCCAATTAACAAATGGGCAAAAAAAACTCCACAGACATTTCTCAAAAGAAATACAAATGGCTAACAAATATATGAAAAAATGTTCATCAGTTAATGAAAATCAAAACTAGAGTGAGATGTGTATAAAATATATCAAAATACATTCAACTGTCATGTATTTCTAAAAAGAACAATTTTAAAAAAAAAATTTAAACAAACACAAATAATAAATGCTGGCAAGAATGTAGGGGGGAAACATGAATTCATACATTTTTCGTTGGTCTGCAAATTAGATTCCTTGAAAGAATAGGAATACAACCACCATATGGCCCGGCTATCTCACTTGTTATTCATCCACAAGAATTAAAATCAGCAAACTATAATAATACAGGTCCCTCAATGCTTATAGCAGCGCCAGTCACAATAGTAAAGTTATTGAACCAGTCCAAGGACCCATCAACAAATGAATGGATAAAAAAATGTGGTATATATACACAATGGAGTTTTACACTGCCGTAAAGAAGAATAAAATTACAGCATTTGCCAAAACTTAAGAACATCATGCTAAGTGAAATAAGCCAGACCATTAAAGTCAAGGGTTGAATATCTTCTCTCATATGTAGAAGTTAGAACAAAGTAATGGGAAAAAAGTGGAAGTAGATCCCCAACAAAATAGAGGGAAGGTCAATAGACTATTGAGAGAGTGGAGGTAGAGGATGGGAAACAAAATATGGAATAAAATTGACAAAATTACACTATGTACATATAGTACAATTAATTCCACCATTATGTATTTCTATAAAGCACCGATTAAAACATAAGTGGATCAAATTATGTTCCATGTCTGCATGACTATGTCAAAATGTATCTCCAATATTATTCATAATTAAAACATACTAATAAAAAATTAATGGAAAAAACAATAAATAAATATAAGGAAGACCATAAAGTATAGGAAGTAGAACAGAAGATAGGAGGAGAGAAGGGAAAGAAGCAGCCTGGGGACTAGCAAATTATATTCCAATCGTGTATGCTTATGTCAAAATGAACCTCAATATTATGCACAACTATAATACACTAATAAAAATATTTTTTAAAGTTTCCCAACTGATATATAGACTTGAGAACTATGGATATAAACAACAACAACAAAATTCTTAGTCATCTTCCATTACAATATGTTGCATGTATAATTTAATAGTATTAAATCTTATGTCATAATTTTTAGCATTTATTTCTACATAATTAATCTTTGAATATTATAACATTTGTTATGAAATAAAATGTAGTAGCAAAGCCAGCCTCAGCAATGGTGAGGTGCTAAGCAACTCAGTGAGACCCTGTCTCTAAATAAAACACAAAATAGGGCTGGGGTTGTAGCTCAGTGGTTGAGTACCCCTGAGTTAAATCCCTGGTACCAAAAAAAAAGAAAAATGTAGTATATAAAGAATTGTATAGGACACATTAATTATTCTGAACACTTTCAAAATTTTGACATTAAAGCACAGGTATATAGTCAATATTTAGTTATCCTGAAATCAACAATTGTGTTGTTCCTCCAAATGAAACACTTGCATATGTCTCATCTATTTATACTGTTGTCTCTTCTTCTTTACACTCATCAAATTTTATATACCTTCTTGAGTGCAAGAAGTGCCAAACTATTCTCTAAAATCTCATATTGTCATTTAGCCATTGGGATCTTTGAGTTGTTAAAATTTCTGTCAAATATGTTAATGAATCTTTGAAAAGATCTTTCCCTCATTCTTCCTTTTATAGGAAAGGGCAAACAAAGAAGGTAAAATTTTAAAACTTCTTGGGTGTTTCTAATAGGTTTTTACTCAGTTGATAACTTTCGGCCAAGAATATATCTGCAATAGTCTAAATTGACTTCTATCTTTCACATCATCAAATTTTGAAAACTTTATTCCAATGAATGTTGTGATTCTAAAAGGGAAATACATTTCTTAATACAAATATCTCATTTTTGCAGGTGCTTAAACTGAAAGCTTTCCAGTAGAAATAATTCAACTAATATCTACTTATTTAAACTATTGAATCAAAATATATTTATGAAAGTGAATCTAAAGCAGTTTTGCTAACAATGCTAACTATATTTGACTCAATCTCTCCCATCCCATGTATCACCTACAACACTCTTCATCCTTTCACTAATAACAAATACTCTGTCCACTTTGCTATCACTTACACAAGTACCTAGTATATGCCCACTCTTGGGAACACTGCCTGTTTGCTCTATCTGGAATTCTCTTCCCCTACCTCCACCATTTCTCCATTACTTTGTTTTAGCTTCTAAATATGAGAAAAAACATTCAACTCTTTATTAGTACATTTGAAGGTTATAAATTAGCATATTTACTCATTTCTATACATTAAGATACAACCAAGAGATGTTTTATCCTCATGATGACAGACTCTACAGGGTGATTGGCTAAATTCCCGGAGGGTGACAGACAACAGGGAAGGGAGAATAACATGTACTCTATTTTATGAATAGATGTAAATAAAAAGTTTGAACAGCACAGAAAGGAAGGATATTGTAGTAGTAACATCAACCCAAAACAATCTTTAAAGTTAGACTTTCAAATGACAAAAAGACAAATTTATTGTCATAGTAGAGATATTTCCTTCTACCTTAATAATAAAATTACCCCCAATGAAATACAGTATGTTTATATCTTCATTATATTCTATCAGAAAAATCATTTCCCTGTGATTTCAAAGGATAAATCTTCACTAAACCTAATCTTGCTTGATATTGGATATATGGCAGGCCCCTAGGCATGAACTATTATAATATTGGAGTATTTCACCATCTTTCTTCTTTCATTTTTAGTTTTGATAAAACCCCTCAGATTGAGTTAATGTACACAGAATTTATTTATTTCAGGAAAATGAAAATTCTTTGAATCTATTCCATGTTCCTGCCCTTGAAACACCCTTTATGAGCTTTCCAAATTATCTGCATTGAAAGACACGTAACAATGTTTACATGTTAAATATAAACTGGACTTTCTTTTTCATTTTAGTCTTTAGTGTTGAATTATGATATTTTTACCTCAATAGTTATAGAAGAGAACAAAAGAATGATCCAAGATTCAATATTTTTCCTCTTTCCTAGCTTGTGTACCTTTCCAAATCATGAATGTTCCAGACCTCAGTCACATTATGCATCCCAAGTGATGCAGAGCTGGGCCCTAAACAGGTGGACACATCTGTTCCAGTCTACCAGACCTGACTTACACTGACTGTGTTCTGTAATCATTATGGTTTTTATCCCAAATTACAGTGTCAATCTGTTCAGAATTAATATGTATTACTCTACCACTTGTTACAAAATTTTCTGTTTATTTATTGGACCAAATCCTGCCCTAATCACTTAGGCACAATTCCCACTGAAAACCTCAAAGAGAGAATGCATATCAAGAGGTTATGGTTTCATTGCATGTCAAAAGATATTTTTGCATAAGTGGATATCATTACTATTCCCAATGAATACTCTCGGTGTCGATAAGTGAAAACTTGCTTAAAATTTTAGTGCACTGGTTTGGATTGTTTTTAATCACTTTTTCTAACACATGTTATATTCCAGTACAGTTATTCCCCTTGTGGAAAAAGAGTTGACAAATTATTTACTTCAATCAGAATGAAGCTTATATTTTTAATACTTGGGAAATTATAGTTTTAATTCCCTCTTCCCTTTTATGTTGGGTAGTTTTTAAAGACTGCAGGTTCTTGAAGCTACAACTATGTTTTATTATAATATGATGAATCACTTTGCTGTGATTTTCTCTTTCCTCTTCTATGTTCCCTGAAGCTAACTAAATACATGGATTTTATTGAGGAGAAAAAAGTTATTAATTCATAATTATTATGTAAAGGTTAATTGGCTAACATCCTCCAAATGACTTTCCCACCAGCTGGTGATTTTCTTCTATTTTTTTCCTCCTAGTTAATATGGGGAAAGGTGAGGCTCAGAAACTGAAGAAATTAAAAGCCGACATTTTTTAAATGGGATCGGAAGTCTGATAGAATAAGAGAACAATACATTTTATACTCCATGAATATATATTTTGTTTTTTAAAACCATGGAAAACAAAAATAACAAATGAGCAATGACTAGTGAGTATAATAACAAAATTATGAATACGCTGCTCTTTAATCCCAAGGTTAGGTATAGTGGGGAGAGGAGTTGTATTATCATGTTTTCAATTAGCAGCTCCACTTGCCTACCATAGCATGTGCAATGGCAAGAGTACCCAGGGCAGAACAAGTCTTATTAACTTTACACATCATACATGAAGTTATGACCCATTTGAACCAGATTCAGGGAAGAATGATCAAATTTCCATCAAATGAAAAAAAAAAAAAAAAAAAGCCCCTCTTCTCTGTACCTGATTTAACTTCTTTGTGGTTGCAACAGGCAACACAGAGCAACTGTTATCCCTGGGTGTTACAGAATGATTGCCAGGCATTGCCCAATAACTCACCTCAGAGTCTATCATGGTAACTATGAAAGGCCTGGCTAAATTATTTGAACAAACTGCTCTGCAATTATTAGACATGTTATGAGAAAATGTGAACAGCTTGACCAGGAAACTTTCAATATATTTTCCCCCTCAGGCAAGAATAAAACTTAAAATAAAACTCCAGAGACTCTGACATTCTCCTCATCACATAACACATACCAGTAGAGAATAAAAAGGAAAAAAAAAGACATGAATATTTGAAAAGGCCTTTTGAATCTTGCAGGCATAAAGTAGAAGTATATATCATTCTCTCAGACCTGGAGTCCATGCAGATACACATTGAAAGACATGCTTTGTACCATCATCCTCTGCTGATATGTCAAAGGAAAAAGATTCATTCTCACCTTTTCAGGGCGTCTGTCATTAGGTACATTAATATGGATGAACCACCACAAAATCAAAAAGCAGTAAGAGAGGTGAGCTTAAAGGGATAAAGGCTTTAAACCATATTTAAGTTGGGCTTTAATTTGAGGACTAAACTTTGAGTTTCTATAATTACCTTCCCTATCTTCACTTACATAGGAAAAAAAAATACTAATGAGATTCTCTGAAGTCTACTTCTCAGCATTTTACTAAACATTCCTCAAGTTTCCTACAATGAAGGAATAAACTGACACTGCCAAGAAGTGAACAAGAGTTCTTTTTCTCTGTCCTAGCATACTTTACTTTTATGTATTGCATCTGAAAATAAAACACAGAAATAATGGCTTTTACAATCAATTCTATAACCAAAAACAATGTTAATTCAAAATTCATTAAGTAGCAACTCCAATATATTTTATTAACAAAAATTTGTACTGAAAAATGCCAATAATAAGTGCATATAAAGGTGTTTAATATGAAGAATGTAATCTGCTTAGAATTTTGTGCAAAGTTAGAAAAATTATGATTGTAACAATTTTTTTTTCTATTTGCCTCAACAAATGTTTTCAGTGAACAGTGTGTACAGCTTCTGAAAATTTGTTTTTTTCTGTTATGTTTGATAACATGTATTAAAATGCAACTTTTGAGAAAAATAAAAAAATTTTAAAAAAATGCCAATAATAGACATTTCTATGACATTGAGTCTTTCAAAATAAATCTGAGTTAATTCATACCCTATTCCTACATATTACCATCACAACCCACATTTCAGTATTAACAGCACGATTATCCCGAATTCCTTCATATATAACATCATCACTCTGGAGATAATTTTAGTCGTTAATACATTAACATTTTCTGTACTATGTAGGCAATAAATTAGTTACTTATTTTTAAAGGCAAATGAAAAAATGAGAGAAAAATAAAATGCTACTGATAAGGCAAAAAGCATATAACTTGAGATATTTTTTTCCAAAAGTATTTAGCTGTTGGAATTTGTAAGGCCAGGTACTTTTATTAAAGTGCAATAAAGGTACATATGTTTTCCTCATCTCAAATTTACTTTAAAAAAGGAAACTTATATATGTTTACTTCTAGCTAATTTCTGAATGAATAGAATTGTCATTTTTATTTAATAATTAACAATATGTACCAGTATTGAATTTAGAATTTAAATTAAAAGAGAAATGAAGTCGTTTTAATATCTGATTACAGCAGATAATTTTTTTAAATATTTTTTAATAAGTTGATGGACCTTTTTATTTTTTCATTAATTTATATGTGGTGCTGAGAATCGAACCCAGTGCCTTATGTATGCTAGGCAAGAGCTCTACCACTGAGCCACAACCCCAACCCCACAGCAGATAGTTTAAGAAAAGTTTAAAGAAGTATATCTTATATACTTGTATTTGATACATTGAAAATTGCAGATGTACAGATAAACTCTCTCTCTCTCTCTCTCAGATTAGAAATTCTAAGGTATCTCATCTGGATCCAATCCAAAGTTTTATATTAACTATTTTAGAAATATTAGATCATTTCTCTAGACTCTGAAATTTCTTATTAAAATTATTTGTTATGATGATCTCTACTTTCAACAAAAATTATATTTAACTTCTCTCAGATGCCTAAAAGAAAAAAATAGTAATAATTCAATAAATTTTAAAAAGCAAATCACACTTGCAACTCATATTTTTAATGTAAACCTGAGATTCACAGAATAGAATATGAAAAAAATAATTTTGTGAGAAAAATTTAAAAGCTTATATGTCTTATTTCTACCATTATTAGCTCATCATCTACTGTCAACAGAACATGTACATTAATCCCTTTCAGGCTGTCTTAGTCAATTTTCCTTTGTTGTGACCAAATTACCTGACAAGTTTGACCAGAGAAGATTTATTTGGGTTCACAGCTTCGGAGGATTCAGTCCATGGCTAGCTGACTCCATGGTAGAAACATCATAGTGGAAGGAAGAGATGGAGAAAACTCTCAGGTCATGGCAGCTGGGAAGCAGAGAGAGAGAGATGGACAGACAAAGGTAAAGACAGAATCAAAGATAGGAAGGCAGGAGGCACAGCTATAATCCCCAAGATCATGCCCCCAGTGATCTGCTTCCTCCAACCACATGACACCAGCCTACAATTACCACCCAGTGCTCCATTTAAATTATTAATCCATCAAATGGACTAATTCACTGATGAGATTATAGCCCTCACAATCCAATAATTTCCTGAAAGCCCCACCTTTAAAATTTACCACACTGGGGACTGTATTTTCAATATGTGCATTTTTGGAGAAACATTCTAGATCCAAACCATAAAACTGACCCAAGTAAGATCCCAGCATATCTCTACTCAGAATGATGAAATGTTTCCTCACCTTCATCAGAACAAAAGCCAACACTCTTAACAATGCTATGTTCAACTCAATCCCTCACTCCACATATCACCTACAATACTCTTCTTCTTTTTGCTAGTTACAGATATTCTGTCCACTTTGTTATTACTTACACAAGTACCTGATGTTTGCCCACTCTCAGGAACTCTGCCTGTTTGCTCTACCTGGAATGCTCTTGGCACAGCTACTTCCCTCACATTCGTGAAGGCTTAGCTAACTTCATCTTTTAATGTGACTGAGTTCTACTTGAAAAAACTGAATTCCACTTTGCTTACTGCAGAGCACTCTTTTCTTTGCATTATAATTTTGATAGTATTCATCATCTCTGACATATAGTAGAATTCATATATCTGCTGTAATTTTTGTTTATTGTCTTCCTCACTCCATTGGACTATAAACACCATGAAGTCAGCAGTTTCATTGCTTTCACTCATGTATTGCAGGCACCTCAATTGAAAACATTCCAGTACGAATATTCAACTAGTATCTATTTATTTGGACTACTGAATTAAAATTTATTTATAGAAGCAAATCTAATGCAGTTTTGCTAAGTAACACATACTTTAATCTTTCAGTAAACTTCATACTGGAAATAATTTTAGATTATTATGTTTTAATATGCAGACTTCTCATATATAGTCTACCCAGCTTTCTTTAATGTTAACATTTTTGTATAATTCTGGTATACTTACCAAAACTAAGAAATTAACATTAGTTCAATGCCACTACATTATAGACTTAATTCAGATTTTGGCAATTTTACCATCGATGCCCCGTGTCTGTTCCGGGATCTGATCCAGGATACCACACTGTTAATAACGATCATATTATGTCTCTTCCAGTCTGTGACAGTTTCTCAGTCTTTTCTTAACTTTCACAACTTTGACACTTTTGAAGAATTCTGGTCAGATATTTTATGCAATGTCACTCACTTTTTGTCTGATAATAAGATCTGAATATGAAATGTTCCCCAAAGGGTGATGTGTTGAAGGTTGGGGTCCCAATAAAGCAACGTTCAGAGGTAGGGTCTCTGGGCATGTAACTGCATCATGGGCTCTAACCTCATCAGTAGATTAATCCATTAAAGAATTAAAATTTGATGGCATTATTGTGAGGTTATTGAACTGTAAGAGGTAAGGCCTACTTGGAGAAATTAGGTCATGGAGACATACCTGAAAGGATATACCTTGTCCTCAGCCCTGTCCTCATTTCTGTATCTCCCCTTCTTCTTACCCAGTGGCCAGGGGGTGAGCAGCTTTCCTCAGTCATATACTTCTGCCATGATGTTCTGCTTTGCCTCAAGCCTAAAGTGATGGAGCCAGTCATGAGCCAAAATATATTTTATTTCATTTAATTTGTTTTTCTTCAATATTTATCACAATGAGGAAAAGTTGACAATACAGATGATTTCTTGTGATTGGATTGGGTTTAGTGATTTTAGGAAAGAATTCATAGAGGTAAAATACCTTTCTTTTTGCCTCATGTCAAGGGATATATGATATTGACATGATTTATAACTAGAGTCATTAACCTTGACATAGGGTTAAATGCTTTGTGCCAATGTAGACCAGTGTCTACACTGTGAAGACATATTTTTTCTCTTTCCATCCTCTATATTTTGTATGAGATTCCTTAAGTCTAACTCTCACTTAAAGAAAGTTAACTTAAGATCTACCTCCTGGATTTGAGTATGTGTGTGTATACACACACACACACACACACACACACACACACATATATATATATATACACACACAGTACCAGGAACATTCTGTTAGGAAAAATTTTTTTTAATCTCTTTTATTTACTTACTTATGATTTATTTAAGTCTGAACTTATGGATACTTATTATATTTGTTGTGTTATAATTCAACAAAATCATTATTTGTTGTAAAAATTGTTGCACCATTGGGCATTGAAGGAGTCTTTAAAGTTTTCTTCTGTCAGTTAAAGTATAAATAAAATTTATTCACATCCACAATATTTTCTCTTTTTATTGAAGCATTATAGTTATACATAATAGCTGAGTTCAAAATCAAAATCATGGGCTGGGGTTGTGGCTCAGTGGTAGAACACTTGCCTCACATGTGTGAGGCACTGGGTTCGATTCTCAGCACCACATATAAATAAATAAAATAAAGAGCCATTGACAACTAAAACCAATTTTTTTTAAAATCAAAATCATATCAAATCAAAATCCCTAAATGTTTATGATGTCTTTGGTCATCCCTGTTCTAGTTTACACATATGAGAGAAAAAATTTGATCCTTGATTTTCTGAATCTGGCTTATTTCATTTAGCATGATACTCTCTATTTACATCCACTAACCAGCAAATACTATTATTTCATTCTTCTGTATTGCTGAGTAAAGCTCCATTGTGTATATGTACCACATTTTATTAATCCATTTATCTATTGACTGGCATCTGAACAGATTCCATAATTTGGCCATTGTGAATTGTGCTGCTGTAAACATTGAAATGGCCTGGCTGTATTGCTACAATATGTTGATTTTAGTTCTTCTAGATAAATACCAAGGAGTGGGATAGCTGGGTCATATGGTGGTTCCATTCCTAGTTTTTCAAGGAATCTCCACACTTCTTTCCAGAGATATTATATCAATGTGTAGTCCCACAAACAATGCATGAGTGTACATTTTTCCCACATCCTTGCCAGCATGTATTATTATTAGTATTCTTGATAATTTCCATTTGGACAAGACTGAGATAAAATCTTAGCATAGTTGTGCTATGCATTTCCCTGATTGCTAGAGATGTTGAGCATCCACAATAGTTGTGAAAATTTCTGTGGGCTTTAATTATGATAGTCACCTTTTCCCCTATTTCCCCCAGAATATCTTTCACACAAAGCAAGATGTTTAAGACATGGTGTTTCCAGACCTTCAGTGGCAGAGACCATCACTGCCCAGCACAGAAAATATCTTAAGAAGGAATATTACACACTTACGGTCTCAAAATATAATCCCCTTACCACAGTAACTGTGGTCATTTTCTCCTAAGTCCACATCTTACTTAATGCTCTGCAATTTGCTGTGTCCTCTTGATTACTATTGAGTATGTTCTCATTTGTCACCTTCTTGTGAATCTTATAATCCTTTACTGTCCAATTTTGGCTTTTAGGAAGTCAGTTAAGCTATCTCATTGTGGGTTGGGATCTTATGGATAATTCCATGGGGCCTTATATTTTGCAACAAACAAGCAAATGACCAAGATATATCATGTAGAATTTAATTCTCTGCCTAGATAGCTGAAGGTATTGTGGTTAGTTATAAGTTAAAATTATTTTTTTCCTATTACTTATATTCTGAATTAGTCAACAACAACAAAATATAGCTCAAAGAGTTTCCCACATGAGGTTTAGCACTTCCTAAAATGATATTTTAAAAATCATCGTTTAGTTTTCTTTTAGTGCAGTGCTAAAGTCATGTTAGTCAAAGTAGTGGGATGTCTTAGGACTTCATTGTTGGAGTAATTTCTTTGGACATAAAAAAGATTGTTTTACACTTCTCTGACCTTTTGCTAATTTTCAGTCCTTAGCACTACAACCAAGTAGCTTGGAGAAGGGAGCCTACATATACCTTTGAGAGAACTACATTCTTGCAAATGACATTTCCAACTTAATTCGGTATTTTTTCCCCTTAAGATGGAGTGAAAGCACAGCCTAGTGGGAGTATGCAATGGGACAGGCTTGGGGGAAAGTGCAGGCTAAGCAACTTTTCAAAGATTGATGGAATAGTTCTTGGATTGAATTATAAAAGTTAAGATCTATGGCAAGCCAAACTGGCAAACAGAAAATAGGTCTGGGAGAAATGCCAGAGTATTAAGGTAACGATAGGGTCAACTCACAAATAAGAGAAATACAGACAGAAACTTAAAAACTTTGTGTTTTTAAAGTATTTGGCAATGATGCGGGAGATGAATTTGGAGTTAGAATTCCTCTATGAACTATTTTGGAATGATTTTAAGGAGAGCATCCATAATCCAATAAAATTCTTTAGCTGGGCCATCCAATTTGCAACAGCATCTGGCCAGCAATACCAAAGGTAGCCTATCCAACTTCCTACCAAAATGCTTGTGAAGATTCAGAACATGAAAACTTACAAGTTACCAAAGTTTTACCAAACTAAAAAGTAATACTGAGAAACACTAGAAGGATAGAATATAGAAGGAATCTTCACTAGCTGATATAAGCTGAAAACAATCATCCAGTTTTTATCTAATTAAAGGTATTGAAAATCTAGAAAAAGGAGAGAAGCCAGTCCATATGCCTTAAACAATATGCCCTTAGAGCAGAAAGCAAGGGGCTAACACACACACACACACACAAAATCTCCCATAAGCCAAGTGAGCAGAAGGTGGAATGATTCTTGGCAATGTATTAAATTCTGAGATGTGTAGCTCACACTAACGTGGCTAATGAGATTTGGGGGGAATGAAGTCCCATATCAAAGAAGAAAACAAAAGAAAGTCCAGGAAGTTCTCTTTAGGTCATGCGAGAGCTCCACCCTCCTCAATGAGATTAGAATCTTGTACAGCACTTGAAGGGGTCACCATGTAACCACACAGCACTCACCCTCTCCAGAGGACACAGCAATGAGGTGCCATCTTGCAGAGAGCCAACCCTCACCAGACCTAACCCTACCAGCACCTTTATGTTGGACTTCATCCAAAGCAGTGAGAAATAATTTCTGTTCTTTATAAATCAACCAGTCTCAGGTATTTTGTTATGTAATTACAAATGTATATGACAATAATTACTATCTGGTTATTTCTTTTACAGATGCTAAATATTCATTTTCACTTATTAAGTACCTTATAATAAGATAATTATAAAAAGATATATTTAGCTTGATTTAAACATTATACAATGTATACATTTATTGAAAACATCATGGTATTCCATTAATGTGTACAACTTGTAAATTTTTATCTATCATTATATAAAGCATAAATAATAATAAAATAAAAGTAGTCATCAAGGAAAAAGATAATCATAAATTTTAAAACCTGAATCATTACCCAGGATTTTTTTGAGATAAGCATTTTAAGCTTTAAGTTGGTTTATACACACACACACACACACACACACACACACACACATATACATGTATATATATATATGTATATATGATCTCTTTACTTTAGAATAGCCGTAGACTTAAGGAAATTTGCAAAGATAATTCAAAGCATTTCTAAATACCCTACACTGCATTTCACCTCTTAACGTTCTACAAGTATGCTGCATGTGTCACGGTGAAGGAGTATTGATATATTGTTATTAACTGAAGTGCATACTTCATTCAGATTTCCTTGCTTTATCCTCACCATTCTTCAATTTCAGGATCCTATCAGGAAATCACATTCTATTTAGTCGTCATGACTCCTTAGACTCTCAGGGCTGTGACAGTGTCTCAGATTTTCTTTGCTCTTCATGACCTTGGTAGCTTCTAGGAGTGCTTGTCAGGCATTTTGCACAATGTTCCTCAACTGGAATTTGTCTGATATTTTTTCATGATTTGGCAGAGGTTATAGACTTTGAGGAGAAAATCATTGAGGTAAAGTGACATTCGTAACACATATTATGACGATGAAAATGATGGCTCACTATTGATGATCTGATCTTCATTCATTCATGAGGTAATGTTTGTTACCGTGTTTTTCCCCATACATACTGCATTCTTTGGAAGGAAGTAATTTACAAGTGACTTATAAGTAAGGAATGTAAATTTATCTTCCTGCTCCCCCAAAATCAGAATATATACATGAATTATTTGGAATTACTAAGGGAATATGAAAGTATTATTCCCATTAACATATTTATTCAATCACTTATTACATAAGAATGAAATCCTCGGTATTTATTTTATACCTTAGAATACAATCTAGCATTACATTATTTATTCTGTTGCTCAGCTTCTTCCAACTTGGCCATTGGAAGATCTTTTGGAAGCCTCAGGTGCTCTTCAACATGCCCTGATCTGATGTCAATGTTCAGGGAGGCAGGGAAGTGGGAGCAGTAATTTGTGTTTCATGTAGGGATGGGGTGTATTTGAGCACTTTCTTAACTTTGGGCTCTACAAGATGCTCGGGGATCATATTGTACATTCCCAGTTCACGGATCAGCATTTCTCCAAGAAGCTCTGCTTCTTTATACTGGAGTGTGGTGTAGCAAGCAAATATTTATGGGCCCTAAATATGCTTGATGCTAAGGAGGTATATTTACTTCTCGGTCCTCTCAGTGACAGAGAAAGAGAATGTATGTGTACATACTAACCAGTGTATGCACACATCTCTGCAAGGAATTTCTATATCTATTTATTTGTATCTATATTAAACTAAACATGATTCATACTTCTGTCTCCATCTCTAATCCATTAACATAGATCATTTCAGCTTTCTCTTCTTACTTGACTGTAAACTCCCACTTTAACAGTGAGAAACCTGGCTCCCAGCTTCAGCCATCTTTTACTTAATTTTTCAATTTCAGTATACAAGTGTAGTGTGTTCCGAATTGTTGACCCAGCCCCAATGAAAAACAACTTTATCAACTAAAGTGTAGTGCTTCTGTGCTCTGTGCTTTTAGGGCCATTGCTATCAGTCTTAGTCTTTATTCATTTCTGAAGCTAAAACGCTTCAGCACTTTTTCCCCAATCCTTTCAGTGTTTTGTTGTTGATGTTTATAAATTTATAATAGCCCAATGTGGCTATATGTGTTGAAAGGTGAAGGAGTTTTATAATCAGTGAAAAAATAATGATGCTTAGAATGGAGAAAAAGTACTATTGATTGGAAGTATTCTGGAAGGTTTTATTGTAATGATCTATTGGTTCATTTATCTTACAAATATTCATTAGGCATCTTTGACATGTAGAGACTATACTAAATTTCAGCAATCTAAAAATAAATAAGACATAATTTCCGGCATCATATTCCTTAAGTCTAAATCAGATTGCCTCATATCTGACCTGAAGAGTTTTGAGGAAGAAGTAGATTGAAGGAAGTATAAAGGCAGGAATAAGAAGAGTTTAGGAAATTTTGTGGATACCTGCCTGCACAATAATAGCTGAAGGAAAGCAAGTAAACCAACAAGCCTGCTGTCAAAAGCATTAAGACATAGGAAGTGCATAACTCCAGGTTTAACTCTATGCTGAACATATAAAACCAAATACAGAAAGGAAGCATTAAAATTTGAGGTCTACATTTAAAAATGAACAGAATTAACAGACATGGAGAGAGTGTCAGAATAATTACACAGAAGGAATGACAGATAGCTAGACAGAGATGTGAAAGCAAAATGCACTAATTAAGTAAACGGGATGCTCTGGAGTGAAGAGTCTGAAATACATTTGAGGACTAGAAAAAAAGTTTGTTCCAAAGTGAAGATGACACTGGATGTCCTGGTGAAAGTCACAGGAGAGTTAATTGTCTGTGATGGACAGAATGATACTCGATATATGTAGGTATGCAAGTTGCAATTGTAAATATAGGATAAAAGAAAGGAAAAGGCATAGTGGATATCAAAAGAGTAAATTGAAGCCAATGTAACTCATAGCTTTGATTCTAAGTGACTAGAATGGCGAAATGAAAAAGTCGAAAATGAGAGATTTGGATTAAAAAGTGAATTCTAGGCTGGGTGTGGGGGTGCACATCTGTAGTCCCAGCTGCTCAGGAGCCTAAGGCAGCAGGATCGCTTGATCACTTGTGTTTGGGACAACACAGCAAGGCTTGGTCTAAAACTGAATTACATTTATAAATGTTAATTTTATATCCTTTGTCATCTGTAAATATAGAGTAAATGCATTTTCAAACGTAGACAAAGGAAACAGGAAGACTCGATTTGAGTTGTAGACTTGGAAATCACCTACAGGCAAGTGATAGTTGATATTGCAAGAAGGAAAAGTATAAAGAGAGATGAGATGTCTTCCTTGACCTGATATTTAAAGAAATGTTCAGTAAGTTTTGGTACTCAACATGTGCGTGTGTGCATGCGTGGGTGTTTAAGAGCGTAAAATATGGATGAATGCAAGCCAAGAACTTCACAAGGCATGTGGCTTCTGGCTTACCATAAGTTATAATAAAAATAAACAAAAAAATATCAAATGTCTTCCTTGAAGGCAGTTTCTCCTCCTGTGAGCACCCACTGAATGCAGTCCAAACTCATTATAAAGATGTCAGATACTCCAGCTCACTGATTTTAGCGTGAGCACCTTCACAGGAACAGTGTTAATTTTCACCTACTCCTGAAGGGTATGTCCAACTCCTTCCCCCGTGCCTGCCATTGCTCCTTTCTCCAGTCCCTTTCTCTTCGTTCCCCTGCTTTCTCCTTCTTTGCTCCACATTCTTGTATCACTTCTAGTCTCTCCTCTGATGACATTGTTAGTAACATTTACCATCACTTTCAATCTGTTCCTTTGTTTGAATTTGAGCATCAGTTTAATAATTTTAAATACAATAATTCAATGAACATGTATTCAGTACCTCTACTGTGATAGGAACTATATTAAGTTAGAGAAATACAAAACTGCAATTGATTAGTTCAGTCTACTCCAGGATATACCTTTTTTTCTGAACTATATTTAATTATCAGACAGATACAGTTGTACAAATGTCATTTTGCACTGGTAGAAGATGGAGGTGTGGACCCAGAGAACATAACTTCAAGTCTTAGCTACAGAAGAGTCATCTGTCACAACTAATTGCATTTATTAATCAATTAACTATATAAAAGAGACATTTAATGAGGTAAGTATTAAAAGTTCCTGTGATTTAGAAACCATAAATTCAATCACCTTCATTAAGACCCCCAAGCAACAAAGAAGGCTGGACAAATCAGGACACTAGCTGAAGGACTACAGTTTAATGAAGCTCATGGTCAATACAAAAAGATATGGCTAAGGTTTCTTGCTAGAATGTTATGAGCATGGATGGAAACATTTAATTATGAATTCAGTCATTTCAAGCCATACTGTCAATGATTTACAGTACAAAAAGAAAAATACTTGTTTCAAATCCCTTTAATCTGAAGTATTCTTTTGCTTAATTACTTCTTAATTTCTTATTTTCTGTTGCATTCTAACAGAAGATAATAAGATATTAACATATTAAATTCTTGCAAAGGCCATGATACAATTCTTTTGCTGTCAGTGAATTTTTTTTAATACTAGATCATATAAATGTTAAACATCTTACCAACATCTCAAATTATTTTTAATATTTCCATTGCTAAAGAAATTCCGTCTGAGGAATTATTGTCAATAAAAATTTGCTTTTTATCAGTGCTGAATTGTATTATCTCTACCTCTTACTTTCCTACAAAGTAAAAATTTTAACATAACTTCTAGTTCTTACTTGTTCTTGCTTTTACATCGGCCAGTGGTAATTATTTTACTTTAATATTTTAATTCTATTTTTATTACTAAATTTTTGTCCAGTTTATAGTGCAGGTATAGTGGTTATAATTTGTGTGGTTTGTAATTATTCATATTCAGATTAAGTAAGATAAAAAGCAAGGCTGGTAATGGCATCATATTAAGAATACAAATATATTAAAAGTCTATTTAAAAGTATAATTATAAAAAGGGAATGAAAGCTATTTTAAAATCTATTCTAGGTATAAATAATCACATATACTAAAGCATATTACAGAAATCAAGTAAGCGAAAGATATTACAAAATATTATTTAGAGAAACAATTGGAACTCAGACTTCTTAATAACTACTTGCTACTGCTGGCCAAATGCAAAATGAGTGTAATCTACCATGATTAATTGCTTGTGTTTTTTTCCCAAACTGTATAATTGAGAAACAGAGTAATCAATGATACATATGTAACTCTAATGTATCTTTCATATAAAACTTTAATGGCTTTTATTCTCTCCAAATTTCTCTACATATAAGAGAACACTATATTTGCACAAGATCAAGTTATATTATTGCTGTAATCTCAGGTGACTTGTACGTGAATTTTCTATCATATTAAGTATAGAAGTATATATTAAGATAAAAAAATTTGATATTAATAATGAATTCATGTGACAAATATGCTTTAAAACATATGTATTTGGGGCTGGGGCTGTAGCTCAGTGGTAGAGTGCTTGCCTAGCATGCATGAGGCCCTGGGTTCGATCCTCAGCACCACATACAAATAATAAATGAATAAAATAAAGATCCATCAACAACTAAAAAAAAAAGAAAACATTTTAAAAAAAACATATGTACTAAACAAATATAGCTTGTTTTGTTATGTCTTTGTAAAAACATAAAATAAATAAATGATCTGAGGTCCTGTACTTTGTGCAGTTTCTGAACTGCTCCAGAAAAGGACTGGCCTGGGAGTTGACTTCTGCCCTGCTGATTGATGCACCTTCTGTGCCATCTTTCAACACCATCCTAGCAGCCCACCTGGAGTACTCGGGAGTCATTGACACCTGCCTGAATGACCCTCCATCACCTCCAGTGTTCTCTTAAAACTTCCATTAAAAGAGGTCAAGTGCTGCCTCAGAGCCTGTTAGCAGCTCTCACCTGAAAGTCACCCAATTTTCATTCACAATTTGTTTGTCTATTTGTGAGGTATTCTTCATCAGTCCTCCTACTACAGTTTGCAATCCTTTATCTTTTTTCTACCTGTTCAGAGAACTTCCTCTGATTGGAAAAGTTGAGTTGATACCGAGGAAAGTTTAATTTACTTCTGCCTTTATCCTTTAAGACTCCTTTTGTTTCTGGCGGAGAGGTAATGAAAACAACATTGCTCACAAATAGGAAGTTACCCTTTCTGTGACTGATAAATTCGTATCATTCCCGAATACCTGTTTTATTTTAAAAAGTTAATTGAAATCTGGGCTATTAGGGAACATCTCTCAAATAAATACCTTCCTCCCCCTGTTTTATTTTTCCCAAAATAAACCCATCTAGCTTTATCTCCTATTATCTTGTTACCATAAATATAGAAGATGACACAAAAGAAAAGAATTACTTTAAAATACCAGTCCTTTCTTATTCTAGCCAGGATTAAGTAGGGAAAGATCTAAGTACATTCAGAGAGTGATTGGCATGAAGGGTTATTATTGCAACAATTTTTATACTGACCTAAGATTCATTACTAAAGCACCTAACTTAAAATGTTTACAAAATGGAAGAGCCACCTCTCTGTGTAAAAATTGTCTATATAGTTATGCCAGTGAAGACAAAATGTACAATGACTCTCAATGGTAGGGCTCTGATGCCTGCACTCAGGTCAATCGCACTTTTCAACCAAAGATCTCCAAATGCTTTACCAATAAGGGTGACGGAGAGTGTTTCACGCAAGAGCAAATATAAATGACTTATCAAAATCACAGGGAAAATTTCAGACCAGCTTATATCTGAATATTATATCTTTGTATGTATGTACTTGTTTTATGCTCACACTGTGATAGCTTCTACTCCATTTAAAGAATAATGGTTATATTAATAAATACAATAAAATTATAGCATACTTATTTTTAAAACCACAAATAATATATATATTTTATATATTACTCATTTCTTCAGATTACCATGTCATTAAAGTATATATGAGTCTGTTTCAGGATGTGGGCAGTGAAATTCAGATGTGAAATATAGTGAACTACTTGTCTGGATCGAGAAAAAAAGGCACATGGGTTGCCCAAACTGACAAATGTTTTAAGTATTATTTCCTTTAAATACATTTTGATGTTCGAATGTGAACATTTTTGCATCCTGGAAAGACATAGCTAGTCAATCTGAACTTTAAAAATCCTGTAAAGATACAATGTGAGAAGAACAGGGTGCTCTTCAGTTTCTCTGCATGCTTCTCCATCCCAGCACCCTTTCTCTCCCGTGCTGGCCAGAAGGGAGATCAGACAAAGGGAAGGTTCTCATTCTCTATGTTTCTAAGCTCACACTTTCCCTGGTTATACCTTCCCCATGGAGGAAAAGATTTTACCTATTTTTTAGTAGGAAGTTTATCTTGAATTCAAATCCTCTAGGAAAATAACTCCAATTGAGCTAAGGACCCCTGCTCAGTTCTCTTACAGTTCATATCTCATTTCACTATCACTGGGAATATTTGTGTCTTCATCTTTGTGAGATGGAATAGCCATTTATTCCCTGTTGCTTTTCTCAGTGCTTTATATTGTACCTAGAATTAGGTGAACTCAGTGAGAATTAGATACAAGAACATGTAGAATAAGATATAATCAAGATTTACATTTTCTCCTCATGTCTACTTTGGTTCTTTTTTCCTCAATAACAGTTCCAAGGATCATAAAGAATAGAAAAAGTGCTTTGTTGGGCTACCTGTGCTGTTTAATATACATATATTGGAAGAAGCAGCTTAATATATCACTAATATGCATTTGTTTTCTATAACAAAATATCACCCTAAAACAGGTAGTAAAGCTGTAACCTCTGTAGATATTTTACATGATGCATTGCTTGAGAAAAGAAAACCTCATATTTACCTGTACAGAAATCTAATACATATTATGTTCATGATTTCTTTGCATTAGAATACAAGCAAATGCAAGTCCTATTTTTTCTTATTCTCTTTCTCTGGCAGGTGCAGGAACTCTTTCCTCTAACCTTCTACAGGTTTACCAGTCATCAGACAGCCCCAGAATCACATTTCATAACACAACTCCAGGAACCCTGTGGTCACACAAAAGCCTCTTTTCATTGTTATTAGTTTCAGGACCTCTGGGATATTAATTCATCATTGCACTCTCTCATCACTTCATCCATTATGCCTGTCTATAGCTCACGTGGAGCCAAGAACGACGCAGATTTCAGCTAAAGCAATAGTGTGAGATTATCAACACAATTACTTTCAGTGCAGGTAGAGAATTTTCAATACCGGCAGAAATGACTACAATCTGCTTTAGAAATATCCTTGTTGCTTTGGCCTCTTAAGGCTGCTACATAAGTGAGATTAGCAATATTAATCTATTCTTCAGCAAGAAAAGATATTGTGTGTGGAAAATCAAATAGGACCATCCATTTTAGAACTGAAATGCTAAGCTAAAACCTTCTTCTGCAACCTCATCCTTTTTCTAGAGTTTGTTCAAGGGTCAATGTTATAGGAAAGCATCCTTGCTCTCTTCCTTTGTTTGGATCTGGTTTTATAAACAACCGTAGTATCCATTTCCTCGGTTTACAAAATCTGTGAACAAGCAAAGCAGAGAACCAGCCATTTTATTCTTCCTTCCAAATGCATGAAAATATCAACTGCTTCTTCCATGCTCCCACATAAAATACCAATAGACTGATATAAAACAAATGAGAGCCCTCGGTTAATCAATAAATCCAAGAGGTATTTTATTCATGTTTCTGTGAGTTAACTTGCAAAATTCAGAGATTACCAACTAGTTTTTGAATGAACTAGAAACGTAATTTTGTCTCTCACAAATTCAGAGGCTTTGTGCTAACAAAGATTTCTCTCTGAACACTGCTTTCACCCTTTAATATGAATTGTAATAAGCAGACGCTGAAGAACCAACTTGCTTTTGCCGCAGAATCCTACCGCCATCTGCTGGTCAAAATTCTCTATGACAGCTTAGCATCAGGTAATTCAGAAAGGAAATTAGGGTGCAGAAAAGCTTACTGGTGTTTTTGGTATCAAAGACCATTATAACCTTTGTAAGGAAAACTTTCTGGAAACTCACATCATATATGAGGGGAACACAGTGTTGCAAAGATCCTAGGAAAAGCACATTTCTAGGCCACTAAACTTGGTGTAATCATGTTCAGCCATTTAGACTTTGCATTTATTTAACTGCAATCTTTGTATCTACTTTGAGAAGTAGGTCATTGGGGTACAGAAGAATGGGAGAGGGCAAACACTGAATAGAGCTAAGGGTGTAGCTCAGTGGTAGAGTAGTTGCATAGTATTTGCAAGGCCCTGGGTTTGATCCTCAGCACCTTAAATATTTACTGCACTTCATTCCTGTATAAATTGATTTTAATAACCCTCCTTTTAAAAGCCTGATCTTCACAAACTCTTAAATCTATTCAACTTCTTCATATAATCAAAATATTAGAATTTTACCACTAAAGAAAATAAAATTTAGAATGCCGTCTACTGGTACTAGTTAATGGTACTTACCAGCACCCTTTTAAAAATTTGGCATTTGATCCTACTGCCTGTTTACAGCGATATGACAGAGTCCTGCCGTGTTTTTGTGCACTGAATTAGCACTTTCAGATTTTTCCTACAGTAAAATTCTGTTCTTCATCTCTAGCAAAATAGACTTATTTATCCCAGATTCTTCACATAAGAGTATGATTACAAAAGCAAGCAGTGTGTACTGAATTTGTTTTTTGGCTCATTCCTTACATTAGCATGAAAAGGAAAGAAATTCTAGTTCCCTGAATACGTTATGAATCAGAAAGTAAACACTGGGTAATTTTAGATAGGTGCTAAAAAATAAAAATTATAATTATTTTTAGTTGCTTCCCAAAGGAAATTTCCATAGATGAAAAACGAACATTAAAAAGTTTTAGATCTCAACAAGAAAATCCATTCTTGCCATGGATTTACCCTGCTATCATTCCAGAGTCCAAGCCTGTCACAATAAATGCAACCATAAATCCATGGTCAGTGACTCTGAACCTATTGGCTTCACAAGGAAGTATTTCTAAACCATAAATACAGGCTGATTGAAACCCAAGGTCATGTCTTCATGATGATTTATAGAGCTATTTAAGGAAACTCTCTAGGGCTTAATACAAATGAGCAGGAACAATTTTCACAAATGTGAATGTCTCCTTCACTAAAATATTTAAATAAAGAGATGGTACAATTTTTAAGTGATAGTCCCATTTTGTGGACAAAAGGCAGTGAAGAGAAAGAGAAATTTAAAATATCACCAGAAGACTAAAGAAATGGGACAACAGCAATATCCCAGGGGAGAGCCAGAGTGAATTTCTTTTATGCTATGAAGGTTCACTCACTCCTGCCCACTTTATTTCTCAAGTTTCTTCTGAAATAAGCTCAGTCATTACTTCCTGATAGAAGTCTCCACTGATCTCTCTGACTAGGTCAGATTGTCCTGTTCTATGCCTCGTGACACATGTATCCCAACTTCATAGCTATAATTTGTCTCATATTGAACAGTAGGCTTCATAAGGATACCACTATATCATGGTGTTTAAACATGATACAGTGTTTAGACTAGAGAATGGTTTCAAAGGATACATGCTCAACACGTAAATGAATGAAAGAATAAATGAAAAAGCAAAGAATTTAAGAGTGACTTAATTACTATCTTTTTATGGATTCATGTCTATATATTACATGACAAGTTCCTGCTCGATCTACAAAGGAAAAACAACAATAACAGATGGAATTGGGCCAAATTCTCAAGAATATAGGGTGTCATTTGAAATTAATTATGTGCTTGAGGAAGTCTTATAAACAATCTTAGATTATTCAGTTAGTAGCATCTTAATGTTCTTCCAGATTGGCTCTTGTCCCTTTCAATATTTTCCCCTATGATCGTATGTCAGGTGCCTGACTTAATTGTTTCTCACTTGCATGCTAATATTAGCAAAGATAATAAAATTTGCATATTATGTAAAATGTATTGCTTAACTAAACCTGATACACTAAACAAGTGAATAACACTGATATTTGTAGAAAATAATTCTTTCATAGTCCTGAGGATAACGCTGGAATAGTTTTAAGCAGTTAAGAGTTAATCGCATTTTTAAAAGATGAAAAAGAATAAAATTATGCAAAGAAAAAAGAGCGTATTGAGTAGAATTTTGGCATAAAATATTTTCTCAGGTATTTTCTTGTTTGTGTGTGCTCATGTATGCTGGTGAGGATATAAAAAATATTTACTTCCTTAGGACATAATCAAAAAGCATGAAAGCCACTGGGCTTGAGCAGAGATAGGCAAAACTTTTTCTCTAGAAAACCAGATAGTAAAAATTTTAGTTTTCCTAGTCCATACACCCTCTGCTCAGCTCTGCTGCTGTAGTGAAAAGCAGCAAAGACATAAAAATAAGTAGATACAGTTACATCATTATGTTCCAATAAAATATTTTTTCCACAAAATGAACAGCCAGTAGACAACAGTCCGACAGGCTAGACTATCAAAAGAATTAAGGCTTTTCTGACTCAAAATCTCTGCGATGAGAAAAGAAATGAGTACTATTTTGACACCAAAAATTGACCACATCAGTCATAAAGTGATTCACATTTGAACAAACGGGAACAAGAGATGACATTTCCAACACTGTCCTAGCATGTTCTATAATTCCCATATTCCATCTTGCGTTTTTGAAACAATGTTTCATAACAGCCTCCAAAGGATTCCTGAGATAATTCCTGGTTTTATCTATGCAGAGTATTTTGGATTACTGACTTCAGTTAATTTCTTTAATTTATGTTGTAGGCTTTTTGAAAGTCTAATATACTTGTCTTCCTTCTCTTTAATTGTATCTTCATCAGCATTTCACAACTAATGATATTGCCAAACTGGGTCCTTGTGCTTATTTACCAAATCTATTTCATTTCCTGGTACATATTAGATGACATTAAAGACCACTCAATACATTGTGGAAAGAAATAATTCCATCATAAGTCTACAAATATGCAATCTCAACTTTTCTGATTTTCTCTTCTTCCACTGAAATCTTGGGAGTTGAGAGCCTCAGTAAGGTAGAAACTCAAGAGAGCTGCTTATGAGGCCAATGACAGGGCCAAATTGCCTCAAAAATTATGTTCACACATCAAACGTAACACATGATACTGTCATGGATCTCTGAAAGGTCACATGAATGTGTGTCAATGTCTGTTCTGAGGTGTTGGTAATCAGGCCTTAGAAAGGACTACAGAAGAGAAACAAGAAATAGATCCTTCTAGAAACTCTTTAGAAAACAACTATTTTGGAAAATTGTTCAAAGAACTATGAAGAGAATAGAAGGTCTGTGAAAACATAAAAACAGCCTTCAAAAACTTGAGAAGGCTCATGAAGGGGCTCACTGTCTTCTATTCCTTGTAGTTAAGAGACCAAAACTAAAGAACCAATTTTAAGAGTAAGGAAAAGCCTACAGATTCACAAGATGGATTTCCAAAGAGCCTATTCAGAAAACACAATTAGAATGTCTCTTCAGAAAGAGCTTAATTTCTACAAATTAACTTCTGCTAACTTCCACTAATAAAAGATTTAATATCTACCAGTTAATTCCTACCAAGATTCTACAAAGGGGGAAAATATGTGTGTGTGTGCGCGCATGTGTGTGTATGTGTGTGTGTTTTATATATATGTGTGTGTGTATACATATATATATATATATAAAGACATGTATTCAGCTAGCACATACATCTTCCTCGTATATCTGCAGACATTCCAGCACAGTTCTGCTTCCCAAGGTCCAGCTCAGGTCTTCTCTAGGTGTTTCTCCCTTCAGCAGCCTGTTCAAAAGAACACAACTTTCTGGGACATGCTCTTCTCCTGGTGCAGGACAGGAGGACAGAACAATGAGAAGAAATACTCAATGCTCCATAAAGTCTGCCCTTAACATTGGCACACCAAACTTCTCCTCATATCCCACCAACATCAGTTACACAGCCAAGTTTAAAGTCAATGAGTAAGAAAGTGTGCTCCACTCATAGGGAGTCTCCGCAAGGGCATAGTATAATTATAGACGAAGAATACCATCCACACAGATGTATAGAAAATCTATTCAAATAGATTTTATATAAGTGCTAGAAGTGAATATCAATTTTTATGAAAGATTTTGTGGCAAGGCAATATAAAAACAAGTACAAGGCACCAACATGACGAATTGCCACAAAGCCAGGCAAAGACTTTTGTATTTGATAATGACAACTCTAAGGAGCAGAGAGAGCAGAGAGTTATTGCAGCATGTAATTCCTTCAGCCTGAACTAGTATATAGAGAAAGGAAAAAGAAATATAATTTCCATTTCACTGGGAAGATTTATGACACATTTGTTTTTTACAAAAAGAGAAAAGAAACGAAAATGGTTTCAAGATGTATACAGTGATGACAAATTAAGAGAGCCATTTGGGCATACTAAAAGATGTTCTGTTCAGTTTGGGACATATGGAATTTGAGATGATATCAGGTCATTTAGTTGGCTTTTTTGGAAGACATTTAGAAAAACAAGATTGAAGCATGGCTCAAGGTTGCAGATAAAAGGAGAGAAATCAGGGGTCTAAATGTGGTCAATCAAACTGTGGATATACAGGATGTCATCAAAGGAAGCCACCTGGGGAAGGTACCGAGCCCTGGATAGAGGTCTGAGTGACACCCAAGCCTGGAAGTGGAAACATGGATGCTCATTGAATGAGAAAGGGAAGGAATCTCCATGTAAGTATGTCTTAGAACAAAGTACTGACACCACAGCCCAGGAAACAGCATCATCCCAACCCTATCCAGGCCCGGCATGCTGCAGAATATCTCACTGAGCTTTCAGGTTGCACATAAAATGGACCTAGTCTCCTGAACAGTGAGGGTTGGAGTTATGATTTCTTTCAAAGATTTATTTAGACTGTGAAGGTGTAAAAACAATTAAGACTTTGTCCCAGGGTTGGGGGTGTAGCTCAGAGGTAGAGCACTTGCCTAGCACGCATGAGGCACTGGGTTCGATCCTCAGCACCACCTAAAAATAAATAAAGGTATTACAACTAAAAAAAAAATAAAAAAAGACTTTGTCCCAGCCCCATAAAAAGCCACCAATATAAAAGGGAGTAAATTCCAGTAAAATAATCAATAATCAAATATCATAGCTCCTCCTACTGATATAATATGCTCTCATTTTTATTTTTATTTTGCCTAATTCTTGCTATTAAGGTTATCAGTTGAATTGAATATCTTCTTTCTCAGTCTGAATGATGTGATCTGTTACTACCTTTCAAAGTACCATCCTTCATAGCACTTACCTTTATTTATTTGATAGAATGTTTCCATAACATCAAACTTCCTTATTTGCCAACAGTAAAGGCACACTATATGTAGTATATTATATATATTATATACATATGCTTTATATAATATAAACATGTCTTACTTCAGGGAAAATCAGTGCTATCAGATGCAAATCCACTCAAATTTCCACTTTATGATATTTACATTTTCATTTTATTTCCTGTTATGGAAAGGAGTTTATTTCTTCCTAATCAAGGTTACCACCTCATATTCCTCACATAAGCTTTTTGTCCTGGAAGACTATACTACTCCCACCCATCACTCACACACATACACAAACACAGATACCCTGTTCTGAGTCCATCTTCATATATGATACACATTCCAATACGTGTATTCTTTGTTACCTCAAAATACTTTCTCCTCCCAACCTTCTTCCATCCAGCTGTGTGTGCCTCCTTTTGTTGTTATTGTTGTTATTATCATTATTATTGGTACCAGGGATTGGTACCAGGGGTG
Source organism: Geosciurus inauris (assembly GCA_004024805.1). NCBI lineage: Eukaryota > Metazoa > Chordata > Mammalia > Rodentia > Sciuridae > Geosciurus > Geosciurus inauris. The sequence goes on along the minus strand of PVHX01004213.1, from coordinate 33,396 downwards.
CTTTACCTCTGAGCTACACACTCAGACCTTTTTTCATTTTTTATTTTGAGACAAGAATCTCATTAAGTTGCTCAAGTTGCCCTTGAATTTGTGATGCTTCTGCCTCAGCCTCCTGAGTCCCTGGGATTATAGGTGTGCACCACCATGCCTAGCTCCTATTGCTATATCTACAGTTCCAGTTCTCTCTAGAGCATCCTAGAATTACTGTGCTTTATCTAGTTGCTGAATAGCCATCACAGCTCAGTCTACTGCAGTGAGATTCCATGCACAACAGGTTGATGAAACTACTCTGACAAATATCTCCAATGATAATCTGATGAAAAAACAATGCAATGAATCTTCTGTTCAGCTTTCTTGATCTTACAGTAACCTTTGACAGTTAACTACTCCATTCTTAAAGCTCCACTTCAGGAGATTTCTGAGATGTTCCTCTCCCCTTTCTCCTCCCACATCTCTGACAGTTTCTACTCAGTTTCCTTCACTAGTTTATATACTACTTATTCTTTAATATTTGTAATCACAAGTATTCTGTTTCTTCTTACTTTGAAAAGTTCTTTCTGAATGATACTGGTCTTCAAGAAACAAAGATGTATTACTGGAAGAGGTTTTCCAAGTAAAGAATGGAATTAGAGTTGCTACCTAGAAATTGCACATAAATCAAGCACCTTTCCTATCTAGATGCTTAATGGTTACTGGGAATGCAGCATCCATCATAAATAAACCTTCTATATTCATAATTCTAAATTTTCTTACTATAGACCCATATTTTCAATTTTATCTATAGACCCATATTTTCAATGTATATTAAATATATACTCTTTGATTATCTCAAAGAAAATATGTTCAAATAGAAGTTATCAAATATTCTACAAATTTGTTCTTCCTCATACAGGCTTTGTCTAAATGCATGGACAATCACCTTTTCAAAAGGCTAGATCAAAAACCTGACTGTTAATATAGATTCCTGTGTTCCTTCCTTTCTATGCTTCTTATCATTCGAAAATCTAGTTGATTAGAATTGCTTAATACTTTTTGTATTGTACTGTATTAGACATGGGCTATTTTTGTTTACCCAACCAAAATGTGATAATCATTACCATAGATAACAAGGAAGCCATGGGTTAAAATTGTTGAACAATGGACAGACAAGAAGCCTTGAGGTTTGGCAGGAACCAAGAAAATATTTTCAATTGGTTGGTGGAATCAGATTCCACCAGTGAATCCCGAAAGATTCAGATAATGGTGAATGCAATGGACATAAACCCCTTTTCTAGGATATTAAATATCTTTGGGGAAAAAAGTAATTTGTTAGTCTCTAAAGATATATAAAATGAGGAAACAATTATATTTTGATTGTATTTAATATTTAAGAACTAATATTAGTGTTGAATTCTTATTTTAGGCTTTTTTTTTTTTTGTAGCAGGGATTGAACCCAGGGATCTTAAGCACTGAACTATATCACCATATCCCCAGTTCTTTCTTAGTTTTGTTTACACAAGGTCTTAATAAATTGCCTAGGGCCACATTAAATTGCTATGTCTGGCTTTGAACTTGCTATCCTCTTGCCTCAGCCTGCAGAGTCATTGGAATTATACTGTGCCTCCAACTCTATTTTATGCTTTTAAAACCTTATTCCAAATAAATTTTTACAACTAGGCTTATATATAAATAAAGTATGTAAATGCTAAAGTATTCAGATTTAGAATATCTGATAGTGGTGGCTATATACAAATGTAAAGTTAGATTAATTTATTTTCTCTAGGACTTTTTTGGAGGTTTAATAATAAGTGAATGCAGTTGCTGCTGTTATGGTTTTAGTATTCATTATGAGCCAGGCACTTTGCAAAGCACTATCCACATATTATTTTCTTTAACCCCTAAGAAATATTGTCAGATGGCTGTAGCTTCATTACTATTAATCCTTCACAAAGATGAGGAAACTTAACCTCAGAGAGACAATCATAGCTTCTCTCAGTTTACATTCAATATAAAGTTCTAACAATTCTGCATCTACAAATTGCTCATACCTATTTTGATGTTTCCATTTATCTAATTCATTTTATATTGGCATTCTCATTTGAGTATAATAAAATGGCATTGATTTTTAAAGTTTTTATTGTTCTAATTTTGATTAAAACAGACTAGCCCTTATTTTCTTAATTGTCTCCTTTATGTCTTCCTTAGTGATAGAATTAGTTAAATTTTACCATATCTATCACCATGGTACTCATCTTTTTGGTGTGCAGCATTCAAGTTTCACAGATCATAGACTCCAAATAGGCAGATACTTCATCTCCTGCAACGTAGTCTAACAAAGATCCTGACCTGACCCCAGAAGTTGCTAATATTTATGACTATTTTTTATTGGTTGCTTTTGTACTCTTCATACTTATTTATTACTTATTCATTGGCTTGGAGTGGTTATATAACATATAGATTGAGATCAATTGACATGCAGAAATAGACATATATTCAAAAACATGTTATTATTTATCTGAACTAATTGAATAATTTTATTATTCATTTTACTCATCTTTACTTCAGATATCAATAATAGATAGACTCCCTACAGATCTTCAAACATTAGAGCAAGCAAAAATGTTACCTATGATATTGAAGATAGGCATGATGATTGCTTGTAGACCCTAATCTTAAAATCACCTTCTCTTTTTTTTTTTAATTTAGTTATTTTATTTAAATGCATTTCAAGTCATAGTACATAACCAGAGCTCAGTTTTTCCATTTCTCTGATTGCAAACCAGATAAAGTCACACCATTAGAGTCTTCATAGATGTGCCAGGGGAAGTAATGACCATCTCAAACAACCATCATTACTATGCCCATTCCCCTTTCCTTCCTCCCACCTCCCCCACCCACGTTTAGAGTTCCTGCATTTCTCCTATGTTTCCACTCATTCTGAGAATGACCCACATCCCTGAACAGCACTGCCCTGCCCCATCACATCATTCTTCCCTGCTAAGGAAGTAATCCGCTACTAAAGATTTTAACTGTCATTCTTCTGGAAGGACAGAGCATCCTGGAAGGGAATCAACTTAAGCAAAGTAGCACAGAGTGAAACACAATTTCTCTTGCAGGTGTCAGAGTCAGAGAGATTTGGGGCGCTTGCCTAGCTGGAGCCGAGCTGTCTATGACAGTAAATAGCCTGGCACAGCAGTGACTACAAAGTGCTATCTGTTTTTTCTCTGTGCATTGTGTGGGTTGGGATTTTTCATTTCATACTTCATTTGCACCTGCTGAGTGATGCCACAGAATGGCAACACTTCCCATCTCCTCCCACTTAGGAGGCAGCTCTTTATGTGTAGCAGTGGCACCCACACCACCCATCAAGGACCCAGCCTGATTCTTGTGCAGTGTGTAGCTATCTTCTTTTTGCAGTCTGTCTATGAGCAATGAAAAAAAATAGTACTGTGGTTTGATTAATAAGAACACAAAACAAAAAGTAGCCTGTAATTTAATCTTCTTTTTTAAAATTGTATCTGCTCACCAAAGCTATAGTTGTCATCAAATATTCTCTTTCAAGCAAAAAAATAATTTTTTCTAAACATGGAGGGTAATTAGCAGAAACTCAAGGAATGAGGGATATAAATTACATTTTTAAAAATCTGGGGATTCTCAGATTTTGACTTATATGATAAGTATTTTAAATCTAAATATTAATTAAACATGTCAACATGATTTGAAAACATGAACACATTAATGTTCAAACAACCTGCTTTATTTAGAAGCCCCCATCTTTTCTTTATGATGATTTTCTCACATTTGCTAGCGAAAAGGGAGGCCTAAAACACTAAGTGCTGACCTAGACACAAGCTGCATAGAAAACACACATCCAGTTGAAAATAAGTAATTTCTGAAAGAAATCAATGGAAGCAGAGAGTCTGGATTTATGAACCATGCTGCCTGAGAAACCAAAAGAAGTCTTATACTCTTGAATAAAGCCAATCAGCACATTATTTCTAGTATTTTATATATACACACATATATACATATATTTGTATATGTGTATTTTACACATTTGGAAATATACATATATGTATGTATGTATATATATATATATATATATGTATATATATATCAATAGATCTGGAAAACACACACACAGAGAAGGAGTGATTAAGGAGAACAAAACAAAACACTTAAAAATATCAAGAATCTACATATGACACAAATACCCTGTCAAAGAATTAAACATATCTAAAATATGTTGAAGCAACCAAGAACTCCACTGAGACCTATCCATCATATGACTAAGAGTATAAAGAACATGTTGGGAAGCAGCATGGAGATTCCCTAGAAAACTTGAAATGGAACCACCATTTGATCCAGTGTCCCACTCCTCAGTCTATATACCCAAAGGACTTAAAAACAGCATATACAGTGACGCAGCCACTTCAATGTTTATAGCAGCTCAATTCACAATAGCTAAACTGTGGAACCAACCAAGATGCCCTTCAATAGATGAACAGATGAAGCAACTCTGAGATACACACACACACACATACACACATACACACACACAATGGAATATCACTCAGTATTAAAAGAGAGTAAAATTATGGCATTTGCAGGTAAATGGATGGAGTTGGAGAATATCATGCTAAGTGAAGTAAGCCAATCTCAAAAAATCAAAGGCCGAATGTTCTTTCTAATAAATGGATGCTAACCCACGGGGCATGAGATGAGTGGAGGAACTTTGGATGGGGCAAAGGGGAGATGGGGAGGGGTATGGGGGCAGGACAGATGGTGGAATGAGATGGACATCATTACCCTAGGTACATGTATGAGCACACGAATGGTGTGACACTACTTCATGTACAACCAGAGAAATGGAAAACCTGTTCCATTTGTTTACAATGAATGGGAAAGTTTTATGCTGTCATGTATAACTGATTAGAACTAAAAAAAAAAAAGAATATGTTTGTGAAGAGTCTATGCAATATGCAACTATAATTATGCATGCAGTTACATAGGAGATTGTTTCATAATCAGCAATACTTTCAATGATTCGTTGAACAAGGGTAAAGAATGGACTTAGGCCTTATTGTGATTTCTCTGGAAAGAAGCGAAGTTAGTGGATGTAATCAATAAATTATTTTCTTTTTAAAATGTCTTTAAAAATATTTTTAAAAATCTAGAAAATTTAAGTTAACTACTATGATGTTTTGTGGTTGTGCAAAATCCAATTCATTGCTAATCAAAGAATTTAAATTATACTTTGAAAAAATTATACAGAATAGCTGATGTAAGTGCAAAAATTCTTTCACCATTGCAGTTTAATATTTTTCATCCTACTAAAAATGAATTTCAAGCATTTGTGTATGCAAAAAGAACATAGTTAGGTTTTTCTAAATAAATATTAATGAAATATACTGGTAAAACTTCAAAAAACTCCACCAAATATCAATTATTAATATTAAAGAATTAAAATTAAACAGTGTATATACAATGTATAACAAATTTAAGAGTTGAAACTGTCTCTGATGGTTCAGAAATTGCCTTATCAACTTGAAAATGCTTAGGGGCATCTCAGAGAAATAATATTGCACTGAGAATAATATTGGTGGGTTACTACGTTCTGCTCCCATTAACCATTCATTCTTTTAAAAGAGGTTTGTTAAGGGCCAGCACTACTTCAGGCATTGGCTTGTGCCAGCAGGAGATAGCTATAGGGACTTTCCCCAACTCCACCCTCAAGGACTTCACACTCTAAAGTAGAAGGTAACTGGAGGTTCCAATCCACCCCTGCAGTTTAGAGGCTTCAGGGGATGTTATAATCCACATGCTCCCTTCAAGAACCCTCCTCGCATCTAGAATCACAGCCATCAACTCTTTTCAGAAATGCCCAATCGTGGTTCATAAACAAGCTGATTAGGAATCTCTCTGAATATGATTAAACATCCCAGATATAATTACAGCAGATTAATTTATTAAAACATTAAATTGGGTTTCATATTCCAATATATTTCCCTCTATCATTTTGGATGAGATTGCTTTTTTATGCTTAGGGATTTTTGCCAGCCTGAAAGCAGAAGCTTCTGAGAATAAACATTTCTCATTGCTGCTTGTAAAAGTCTAAACTCCTCGATGAGATTATCCCAAGTGTCCTAGACAGAGAAAGATGAAAATTGATTCTTCTGAGGGCAGCAAGAAACGAGGAAAAGATAGCCTCAGAATTGAGAAATGGTACAAAAAATATACAGTCACCTGAAAAGCCTGCATACTTTAGGAAGGTGACTGCTTTCCAGAGATGAAAGCTGTGTGGTACCTGAGATGAGTCCCCTGCTGAGGGTATGGCACTGGAAGAATAACTAAGCCTACGGGAACTGGGGCTGTGCAGGCTGCCATAGGAGGCAGCTCGGAGATGACCAATGGAGACCAGTGTCTGGAGTTCTATCATACTTAAGTATTTCATAGAAACCAGGGAATTCTTACAGCTTTGCAGGGGAGAGGGAATCTCAATAATAACTGAGGTAAAAAAAATTCCCCTTCAGAAAAGATTTGTCTATTTAAAGACAATAATGTCATAGGATATTTCTTGCTTAACTGAGTTTGTAGACTAAGATTCATTCCTTCTATAGAGTTAAACCTCATTCCTCCTGGTTGTATTCTCCCAAAAGAATAAGGTGACTTTTAATGTGACTTTTAATTTTTATTTTAGTTTTTAGTTGAGAGTGAAACTACATGGCACAAAATTTAATACATGGCAGTAATTTAAAATAACGTTTCTCCAGGATAAACTGATAGTTACTGAAGAGTGAATTAAGTCCATGAGAAATTGAGAAAGCTATCTTTGCCACAATGTCAGTTTGAGAATCAGTTGCTATTAAACATCTACGTCATCTTGTGTGTGTGAATTGTTTACTTTCTTATTTTCTGGATTTCTTTTTACACATGTCTGCATCAGCATACATGCTGATTTTCTTTTGTTTGATCATGTCAGGCAAGACAACATCCAGACTGTTTTCCTATTTAACAACAGAGTTGCCAAACCTAGAAATGACCTACAACTCCACTTGGTCAACAGAATGTTGTACTACAAAGAGATTCAATGCTAAGGCATGTGTTTCTGTAGTCATTTATTTGAAACAGTTCTTGATGACTTAGTAAAAATGTAACATATTTGGAAATATAGCTAGACCATAAGTCTACTAATGAACAGCATTGAGAGTCAGGATACACATTTTTTGGACAAGCGACCTTCAAAGACAATGGGAAATTAAAGCTGGAACTGTCTATAAGTTACATGAGCTATCTCTAAGTTATAAGTTATCTGTAACTAACTACATAGGTTGCAATGAAACTACATTATAAATACTCCAAAGATTAAAAAGAAAATGTCCAATTTTGGCTGAAGACTAAGACAAATTTTATTGGAGTTACCCAAAAGATAGGGTGATGTTATCAATCAGAGGATGACAATGTCCAGTGCTCCCTGAAACAGCTGGAAAGAAAAAGTGATGGGACACAATGACAGCGTGAATCCTAACAGGGCAAGGTCTTCACATGAGCAGAAAGGCTATGGAAGACTCCTAGACAGAGTTCATGCTGCCAGACAAAACCAGGAATTCTAATTCCTGCCCCTATTAAATGAACCCATAGAAAGAAGTAAAAGAGAGATTCAGGAATGAATGGCGGTTACTTGCAACTTAAAAATGACTTGACTGTCGAAAATGACGACAGACCCCATGATCTTGCATCATAAAGAGACAGCAGTCACATCCTCTTCCTTCAATGGCCTTCATCTCTGAAAAAAGTCAAATGAAGGGAAGTAGATTCTTCCCTCAAAACGAGGAGTATGGAACAGACCCTTCCCCTGGGCCTAGAAAATGGCTTTGAAGAAGATCACTAGTGTTTCTGCAAAGTGCCTTTGCACAGCATACTTCACCCAGTCATCTCTGAGGCACTTAAGACGTGACGTTCTCCACCCAGGCTTGAGAGCAAAGGGAAGGGCTTCCACAGGTTTGTTTTAAAACCCCTGGGAAGAAAGATCCTTGCAGCCATTTAACAAGCTGATCTGGACACACAAACATGAGTTTTAATCTAGAACCAATGGGTGAACTGGAAAACTCTAAAAAAATGTCCCACACAGACACAAGAGTGAAAACACAGGCAAGGTCACCCTCAATGACCTTCATGCTTATATGCACCTCAGTGATTCACAAGGAACCCAAAGTATTATTCGACCATAATATTGTTATTAATATACCAATTACAAAATGTTCTTATAATTCAACGACATGGAGAAATCAGTCCTGGGTAAGTAGATTCTAATAAGTCACAAGCATATCAATACAGGGTTGTAATCAGTTCTGCTTTCAAACCTTCACCAAGATGAAAAGTGTTTATATAGAATACCTAATTTAATACATGGAAAAACTCATATAAAACAATTAGCATCAAGCATTCTTTTAAAGCCTTTGAATCTAGATATAATAAACGCTAATGAAAGTCTGTTGAATCATTGGTACACATATAAAAAAAGAAATATTTATAGCAGAAGTTGGAAAAATTATTCTTAAGAATAACAAAGCATTTGCTGCAAAAATTGTAGCTTCAGAAATAGAGCTAATCTTCAGAAAGGTTTTTAGCTGAATTATAATCAGTTCTCATCCTTAAAAAAATAATAAAGATACTCATATTTTTGCTAGATGGCTTTTTTGTTCAACAAATGGATTTTAAAATCTACATTAGAGGAGGCACTGAGAAAAAAATAATGGATCTGGCAATAAAGAGAAACTACAAATTTGTAAATTACAGAGTAATCATTTGTGCTTTTAGTCATATGTCATTTTATGTTTATATTTATATAGTATTTAAAGAGTTAATTAAAGGAGGGATTATAGAATTCTTGAGGAGCACTATAATCTCTAGCAATAATTTTTGATAAGGAAAAACTTTGGATATATATTTGAAAATTATTGCTGAGCCAAGCAGAGATAGATAGAGCAAGACAGATGTGAGAGAGAGAGAGAGAGAAAGGGAGGGAGGGAGGGAGGAAAAGAGAGAATTTATGTATGGTTTCTATGCAACTTTTGTGTTTCATAAATAAATCCTCTGACTATAATTATTAGGCATTCATCAATTCAAAGGTCTCTCTCTCTCTCTCTCTCTCTCTCACACACACACACACACACAAACACGATACCCAACATCTCCTTCCTCTGCTTTACTTCAAACACATTTATTAGTATTGTATTTCTCATTAAAAAGGTGATCAGCATTCATGAGTCAGGAGTATTTTTCTTTCCCTAGAAACATAATTTTTTCCTAGCTGATGTGTGGTTTATCCTAATTTGGTAGATGATTTTGGTATATGAAGAATGGCTAGATATACTTGGTAGGCACATTGTAGCTAGAGCTAATTTTGATTGCTTTTGTTTTTATATTTTTGAGGAATTTCTTATATAAAATGGTTCAGACATATTCCAAAGTATTAAAATAGTAGATAAGCACTTATTAATCCCCCAAGCAGCTTAATTAAATACTATAAATACAGATGGCTACCCTCTGTCCCCCTCTCATCACTCCAGGAGTAAACACTATTCTGAATTAAATGTTTATCATTTCTATGTCTACATTTATGCTGTCATATGTGTGTGTGTATGTATATTTTTTCTTCCGGTTAAGAATTTGGATAATACTGTGTATTCTTTACCAGGAAATTTCCATCAATCAGCATTGCTTAGAAGAGTTACCCGTCCAGTTCATTTATTTTAATCACTTTAATTTATTTTACCATGTGAACTTTCCACCAAGTACTTGTTCATTCTACTGCTGATGGTGTTCTACATTACCTCATATAATTCCCTGTTTCAAACAATGACTTCAAACATTCTCATACATAATTCTTCATGAACATATGCAATGTTTCCTCTAGGCTGCATAGCAGGGAATTTCTGGATTAAGTATGCATTTTATCAAATTTATTAGGTAGTGACCACCCTCTCTCCAGAATGTTTTATCAATTTATAATCACCATTTCATTGTGGTTATAAGCAGCATTTTCTTGATTGTTAAGTTGCAAATATCATTTTATGTATTTATTGGCCAATGAAATGTCTTCCTCTCTCTTGCTCATATCCCTTGCCCATTTCCCACTGGGTGTTTAATTTTTTTACTGTCGATTCACAGAAAGCATTGACATATTCTCAGCTCTCTGCAATACAAATATCTTCATCTCATGTGTTCACTTAGCTTTCTTTTTTGCCCCGTGTCTTTAGATGAACAGAAGTGTTTCATTTTATCATAGTTCATTTGATCAACAATGTCTTAGACCATTTGAGACTTTTGTGCCTTGTTTAAGAATTTATTACTCCAAAATAAAGAAATGTCTTTCTTTGTTTTCTTCACAATGCCTTAAAATTTTCTTTTCATTTAGATCTTCATTCAACAGAATATTTTTATTCTTATCATCTATAATTAAAGGTAATGATCTTCAGTGCACACTGTATGCATATGTTGAAATATCACACTGAACCCCATTTATATGTCCAATGATACATGTTAATCAACATGTTAAATAAAGATAAAGACTTTAACTTTTCCAAAAGGGTAATTAATACAAGTCCATCCTTTCCCACCAATTTACAGGAACACATCTTTTTCTCATATATCAATATGTAGCTATATATGTATGTGTTCATATACATCATAAATACACATGAATATATATTGCTATAAATGGGCTTTTAGTACCCATTGGTCCACTAATCTATGTCCATACCAATACTGCCTCTCTTTAAATACTATTTCTTTAAAATGTCTCCATATATCTGTGGGCTTCTCCCTGAGTTGTTCTTTTCATAGCCACCTGGGTTCCTTTTCCTTTTCCTCTTCAATATGAAAGTTAGAGCTATCTTCCCACATTCCATGAATACCGGTGAAGTTTTTATTGGAGTATTGCTTTGAATTTATACATGAATTTGCAGATCATTCATGTCTTTACTCTTGAATTTTTCTATTGCACACTATTCTCTCCATTTATTTAGTTCTTTAATGACTTTCTGTAACATTTTATAAATTTATCCATACAAATCTTACACATCATTTATTAGATTTATTCCTACTGCTTTATATTTTAGTTGCCTTCTAAATTGCTATCCTTTTAAAATTACATTTTAAAATGCATTTGCTGTATCTTGTGCATAATAAACATGCCAGACGTCCTTTTATTTATAACAATTTTGTTGTAATTTCTCTTGGGTTACCTATGCGCCTCAAATAAGGGAAATTTGTTTCTTCCTTTTTAATCCTTTTATTTACTTATTCCAATTCTGGGCTTGCTGGGCTGACCAGTACAATAAGAAATAGAACATCCTTTTCTCACTTCTGATTTAAAAGGATGTGCTTCTAATGTTTTACCAGTATCTGCCAAGTATGGAAAATTAAGAAAATTTTTCTCTATTTCTGCTTTTCTAAGTTTTATTATAAAATATCATTGAATTTTGTTGACCTTTTTTTCTGTTTCTACTGTGACAATACTGTGATTTTTTATTCATTTCTATGTTAATGTGGTAAACTTCATTTTAGTTTTTTTAGTTGTATATTATCCTTTAATTACTGGGATAAACCACACTTGATCATGATGCTTTTTCTATCCACTGTGGATTTTGGTTGCTATTAATTGGTTCATGATTTTTTTTCTATTTCTAAATTAACATACTAACCCAGCTTGCCATTTTCCTTTCATTAACTTTCCTTTCAGCTGATCAATCTAGTAGTAAAGCCAAGCAATGTTCTTGCTTACTTCTGTCTCTGGGATAGTTTACTTTTGGCAATAGTAGAATGATCAGTTACTTGTGTGTTTGGCATAACTTGTTTATGACACCAGTCTTTCTAGATAGTTCATGGATTATAGGTGGAGTGGGAGATGATTAGAAGTGAATGTTTTAAATATTCTTTCAATTTATTAATTAATAAAACTTTTATGCTTTCCACTTCCTAAATCAGACTTTTATGAGTTATATTTTCCTAATAGATTATGCTTTTCACCCTGGTTTTCAAAGTAATTGACAATAAAATGAAGGTAAATTTCAACATCTTCTTTGTATTATGTGACCTTGGTTATTTATTTGTCTATTCTTGCTCTCTATCAGTCTCGCTTCTACTTACTTTAGATTTATTATGCTGTTCTCTTTCTAACTTCTTAAGTTGAATACTGAGCTCATATTTTTCAGCCTTTTCTTTTGCAATAAATCCTACTCTGGCCATTTTAGCCACATCCTATAACTTTTGATATATTGTGTTTTCTTTATTTTTCACTTATATTGTCTAATTTCCATTATGAGTTCTCCTTTGAGTTATATAGAAGTATGTTATTTCCAAACATAAAAAAGATTTCTTTTCCCATAAGGTGAAATATATTTTCTGATTAGTTCTTTTGTTGAAAATTTAGCACTTTCACAGTACTGGCTTTATTCAGGAAACTTAATTCAAGTTTCTCCTTCTTCAATCCAAAGCCCCTGATTCTTGCTTCAGTGCAAAAACCAAAATCTACTTGCTCTATGATTGGTAATGCCCAAAGCCACAACTTTTTGTTTTGGTTCTCAAGGTTTTTCTTTACTTTCAACTTTCACTATCCTTTATTTTCTTGCAAGCCAAATTGTACATTTTTAAATGTACTGTAACAGAAAATTTTCAGACAATCTAGTCAACCATGTTGCCAAGAAGAAAAGTTGAAGATAGTTGTACTGTTTTTTTTTGTTTTGTTTTTTGTGGTACTGGGGATTGAACCCAGGACTTTGCTCATGTGAGGCAAGCCCACTACCAACTGAGCTTTATACCCAGACCAGGTCTACTTGTACATGTTGCACACTGGAAAGAGTGTAGAGGCATAAAATTTTCCTATACTGAGTCTTTTTTGCTGAGTGAATACAAGCCTCAAGGAAATATTTATTTGTCCATGAAGTCTTCATGGACAGTATTACATTTTTTTTCAGTGTGTTTTGGTTCTTCAACATATCTATTACATTATTTTATCTCTACTGCATCTTAGACCCTAGGACTTGGACATTCCTCTAGTGCCATAGTATGTCATATATAGATGTTAAAATTGTATTTATTCATGCTTTGTCTCATTAGATAAAAGTTCAAATAGAAATTGAACAGAAAATATATGTAAGAAGGAATAGTAAAAATAAATAATTGATAAAATTAGTAAAAGGAAACAGGAATAACTGGGTAGGAAAATAATAAATCTAAAGATACAATTAGCATGTTAAAACGATTCCATGCAGCACTGTACAAATACTAGAGATGAGCTAAATTTGCTGTTTCAAAAGAGAAAAATCAAAGAAGGAAATGATACCCATTGCAGGAATCAAAATATTCCTAGGATTAAAACAGACCTGTTGTCAGATATTGGATCAAATATGATATTATAATGAGATGAAGTCACATTTAGTCCTCTAAATACTTAGTCCTCTAAACACTAGCACACTGTTTTATAAACGAAACATTTGCCTGAGGCCAAAAACAAGAAATATCCAGGCAGAAAGTGTTGAAAGATACAAGAGAAATAGAAGCTGTGGGATACTATAGAATATTTTGTATGTTCCCCTAGAGACTAGAGGAATGTCTTTGATGGAAAAATTGTGATTTTCTCTAGTCTACTCACTAAGTAATGTTTCAAATATCCGTGGCTTCCTATGATATTAGTGTACTTAGCAAATGTTTGTAGGTCACATCAAGAAATTTTAATTAAGTTTTACAAACTATTTTTAGTTATAGATGAACATAATATCTTTAATTAATTTATTTATTTTTATGTGGTTCTGAGGATCAAACCCAACACCTCACAAAAATTGGCATCAGAATTATATTAAAGTCTTTGCCTATGGAAAGTATAAAGCCATATTTAAACATTCTATAAATTTTTAATAATTGAAATATTATGAAAATATTACTGCATGCAAATAGAAAAAAAGAAGTATTGAATAACAAAGTTAGGCACTACAGGTGCAATTTAAGAAAAAAATAAGTGCAAGTCAACTGAGATGTTAAACCTCATTCTCTTCTGGGGAATGGAAGTCACTTTGATGAAATAAAAAGTATGAAAACTTAAAGTACATTTAAAAAGAGCATATAAATATGTAAATCTATATCAATATAGTGACATGTATTTCAAGTAGACTATCTCTAAGGAACCTTAGAACAAGAAAATAAGGTGACATTGTGGCACTCTGAAGTAAGGTATACTCTCAAAAAGGGCAAATTTTCAATAAACTTATAATAAAGAGATGAAGTCTTAAAAAAAAAAAGGAGGTGGAGGAAATGCGCTGCATTTCATACTAAGGCAATGTTAATTCTTTCTCCAAGGAAAATCATGCATTTTATTATTTAAAGCTAATTAAATAAATAAAATACTAAAACTTTTAAGTGGGAAGAGAGTTGTGAGAATAAATAAGCTTCATGGTAATGGCAGCAATAAGGCTTACCTTAACCAAGATAGAGGGAATGACTCGAGAATATGGTTCAGAGAAAAGATGGAGAAAAAATGAAAAGATGGAAGGTCTTAGAGATAGTAAAGGAATGAGTCGAGGCAATAATACAATTACAGTAGCCTTATTCCTTAACTGCTAATAGTGTTTTTACAGTTTTTTAAAAATGTGTTTTGGAACCAAAAATCCAAGAGAGGAATTTACTGAAATAACCATATATATAATCATCAAAGTTTAATTGGAATCATTTTTTTAAAGGCAGAGAAGAGAAGGAGGCTAATCTGTTTGACATTAAAAAAAAAAAAAAGGAAAAACAGCAAAAAGAATATGGTTGATGGTAAGGATTAGAGAGATCCTGAAAAAGAAGAACAAAATAATAATGCTCAATCACAGGGAATTATGAGGTTGCTGATACAAACGCCAATGAAGCGATAATTTCTGGCTGGAGAAAGGAATACTAAAGATTTTTTGCAGTATCTAACTCTGACTAACTCATATTTATTGTAGCAACGTTCAGGAAATAGCAATGAGTTTAATCTTTCAATTTGAAAAGAGAAGGCAATTTTTAAACCTAAACGAAGTGATTTGCCGCCATCTTGTGGCAAAGATAAAAATTACAGTTCATTTTACTATTTTTAAAGAGATTGTCTAAGATATTTAAGCATATTCCTCTGAATGATTGGTTCAAAGGATTTCACAAGGTCATTACAGTTATTTCCTAAAGAAATTATGTGTTTTATATATGCATATTAAAGTTTCAACTTTTTGTTGAAAAAAAGTTTTTGTTGTCAAGTATAGAAAATATTTAGTGTATTCATTTATTTTTACCTATTTACATAAAAATTCATAAGCCAAATAGACAAGTTTTAATGACACACTTCTTTGTAAATAACTCCATGATCTAGGCCAGAAAATAATGTAAAAGAAACTGGATCCTTCCTGTATGTTAGATACTGAGCAACAATGCTTTAAAAATTACACAATGTGAGTGAAAGAACTGACTGCTACTTTTACCTTCTTGTTTGATAGTTTTGTGACTAAATGCAAATTAGTTAGTGGCTGCTCCGTTACTCAGTCTCATACAGGTGAGGGTCAAATTGGATGGTATATGCGACAACAGTTGGAAAACTGTAAGTTATTTTTTTAAGTTCTACTTAAAAATAACATTATAAAAATAGATAAGGTAGAAGGAATATTATGAGATCTGTGCCTCAGTATGGAAGGGAAGATGAATCAAAGTGAAACACTTTCTTCATGTGTGGTTTAATTTTAAAAAGCTCAGCATACAGATTATTTATTTTTAATAATATAGTTATTAGTGAAGGGTATCAAGAAAAATGAAACTTGAAGAGCTAACCAAAAGTACTTCAGAGTCTAATGAAAGAAAAAGCCAACATTTTTAAGAACTATAAAAAGGTATGAAAAATACTAGTGTAAAATGTTTGCAAGATACAGTAGAGTTTCCAACAGAACTAAAGCTATAGATTCATTATTACTTTTATTTAAAATTATGATAACTTACTTTAGATTAGGTAGAGGGGAGTTAAGGGAAGGGAGAGGTCATGGAGGGTAGGAAGGATAGTAGAATGAACCAGAAATTGTTAACCTAGGTACATATATAACTATATATGGGATTCTACATCATGTACAACCAGAAGAATGAGAAATTATACTCCATTATATATGATGTATCAAAGTGCATTCAACTGTCATGTATAACTAATTAAAGCAAATTGAAAAAGCAAAAAAAATGATAAAAAATTATGAAAGCAGCTTTATGTAGTCAAATAATGCATAGAAATTAAGTTCATGAAATAAAACTGCTATGTCTACCTGATGTTGATAGTTGGGATAAAAGCTTAAGGACTTATTCAAAAGTTATAGAAAAAGCTATACAGAAGTTACAAAATATCTGTGCATTTCACACTAAAGCAATGTTAATTCTTTGTCCAAGGAAAATCATCCATTTTGTTATTTAAAGCCAATTAAAAGGGGGAATCTACTAGATTAAGTGCATTTGAGAACTTTGAGACTTGAATGAACCACTTCATTCTTCAACTGCTGCGAAGTCTACTGGACCCCTGAGACAGGTCTGCAGAGTATAGTGTGCTATAGTTTGGATTTTTAAAGTCCCCCAGAATATCATGCTTTATCTAATACAGGAATATTCAGAGGTGAAATGATGAGATAATGGGAGGTATAACCTCACCAGTGGATTAATCCATTTTATGGATTAATAATTTGAATGGACTACTAGCTATAAACAGGTAGAGCATGGCTGGAGGAATTATGTCACTGGGGGCATGTCCTTAGCCTATATCTGTCCCTGGCCCCTTCCCCTCTCTCTACTTCCCAGCTACCACAAGCTAAGTAGTTCTTCGTCACAATGACCTTTGGCTATGATGCTCTGCCTCATCTCAGGTTCAGAGCAATGGATGTGGCCAGCAATGGACTGAGCCTCTGAAACAATGAACCCAAATAAACTTTTCCTCCCCCAACATCATTTTGTCACGATTTTGGTCACAGTGATGAAAAAACGATTAATACATAGTGCACTCCCCATAATTTATGATTTAGGATGACTGGGCTGACTGACAATTTTTATTTAATATCAGGAAAAAAGAGGACATAATGTAAGGGACATACAGAGATTTTCCTTTAGAATAAAATTTCTTTGCAAATATAAGTCAGTTCTTTACAATGTTTAATAAGACTAGCCCTTTCATTTACCGGACACAGTGGCACATGCCTGTAATCCCATCAACTCAGGAGACTGAGGCAGGAGGATTGCAAATTCAAGGCCAGTCTACTTAGTGAGACCCTTCCAAAAACAAAAACAAAAACAAAACAAAACAAACAAACAAAATGGCTGGCCCTTTTTTCATCCTGGTTTACACAGGCTAACTCTTCTAAAGAAATACAAGTCCAATTCCAATTACTTGTAAACACATTAATCTCATAATAGAAATTGTTAAAATGTGAATTTTGATTTAAGAATAAAATAATAAATTACAGGCACCAAAATTAGGTTGTCCACCAAAAAGTAAATTTTTTTTTTAAAAAAGAGCCTCTGCAGAGCTGCAGAACCTCGCGTCTGAAATCTTTGAGAAAGAATGTATTTAATAATTCATTTTTTATTTTACTTTGAAAAATTAATATATCTGAGTGTACTGGCACAAACCTGTAATGCTAGTGGCTAGGAAGGTTGAGGCAGGACAGTAAGTTCAAAGCCAGCCTCACCAACTTAGCGAGGCCCTAAGCAACTTAGTGAGACCCTGTCTCAAAATTAAAAAATGAAAAAAAAAAGGGTCAGGGAATGTGGCTTAGTGGTTAAGTGCCCCTGGCTTCAATCCCTGGTACGAAAATTAAAATAAAATAAATCTAATGAACATACATTACATAGTTCCTTTTTTGAGTATTATGATCATGATTTATGTATGTATATTTCTAACAAGGGTTAAAAAATTATAAACAGCTCCATGTTAGACATTGCTAATATTACACACAAACATGCACATTCACACACACACACACACACACACACACACAGAGTAAATACAGTTGGGCTTTCTAAAAAGCCTCTTAGATTTCAGAATAGTAGATAGGAAGTGGTGGACCAATAGCTAAAAGCCACATGTAAATGCTATGTCTTTTATCTACACAAGAAAAAAAGAAATTGTGAAAAGGGTCTCTTTGAAAAACAAAGTGGAAGACATCAGGGGGATATTTCCTAAAACTGAATAAGAGAAGTTTCCAATGAGCTCTCTGGAGATTGAAAGGTGCCCCCTTTTCTTAAAAGGATATGATTGGCTGGTTCCACCATGAGGTTATTCTAGGTTCTAACTGGTAAAATCATCTGGTGTAGCATATCAGTGATCTTTCACTGTGTAACCACACCAAACTGTGGCTTAACACAACAATGTCTTATTTGCTCCTGGTTCTGTGGATTCACTGGGCACCTCTCCTGACAATCTCACTAAGGACCAACTTGTGTGGCCTCATGTCCCATGACAGCTTGGATGAAGCAGGACAGTGTGAAACACTCGCACTTTTATTTCTGGAGCCTCCACTGATGTGACTGAATAGTTGGGATAAGGAAGCTGATTTCTGCCTCCTTCCAAGTTATCTTTTATGTCAGCCTTCTTCACATGACAATGATTCATATGTCATTTCCAGCACATCCTACTGTATCAAAGCAAGCCACAAGGCCAGCCAGGGAATAGGAAAGTGGATCCTGTCTCTTATAGGAAGAGCTGCTAAGAACTAAAGGCATATTTGGTACACAAAGAGGAAAAGAACTTTGGCTGGGAAAAAGGGCAAGCAATTTGCAAAATTTCCAGGGGCTGAAAGCCAGCAGGAACATAGGTCAGAAGAGAGTTCAGTCACTTCAGTCAAAAAAACAGACATGGAAGGCACCCTGGCAATGGCAGAGTTTTCCAAGAACCAGTGTAAACACAGAGAAATACCATCCAAACCAGAGGCCAAGGCATCCATGCTCCCCTTCCTAGCTTACCTCCCCCTTATTAAATAGGGTTGGGAAATGTGGCAAAATGAAAGCAAAAGGGTAGGAACAAAGGAAAAGAAAAGAGAGAAAAAGGAAAAGTTCCCTTTGCTTTCTGTCTGTGAATGCTCCAGCTGGGGAGAAATTTAGCCTTAAATTAGATTCAAAGTTTAATTATTATGTGGTACTAACTACCTTTAATTACAGAAGTATAGCTGAAAACTTAACCATAATTTGGAACTATTTGAAACTTAAAATGACCATAATTTTTTTTCCAAAGAGAAAACTGAAAATACATGGACCTGACTGAATTTTCATTCATGAGAGAGAATAATTGCTTCTCTGAATAAATACTAAAGGAAAGATGAAAGGCAAAAATAATGATAGTTTCTGAGTGACTGCTATTCTTATTGATTTTGAGATTGGAGCTTCAACATGTACTTTGGGTACCAAGAGGTGCAATTCACATCCCACAAGATCAGTTGATTCAATATATTGATTAATTTTTCTTGAAGAAATGATGAAGGATGAGAATACTAAAGTGCATAAAACAAAAAATTATCCTGAAAATTGTCTTTATCCTGGCCATTCTGAGAGTTTTATTTTTCTTGGTTTTTCCTTAATCGTCCCTGCCTTACTCTTTAAACACTGTGGCTGACCTGGATTGTCCTCTTAAATCTCAAGTTCATAAACTATGATCACTATCCGATTTCCTATAGAAAGAGCTCCTTGTCAAGCACCCGGCCACATACACACACATCTGACTTATAGAATGGCAACTTCAAAGGTGTGTGAGGAGGAAAAAATCCTCATTAAATTTTGAAACCTAGTTCTCTAGGAATGAAAGAAATTTATTGAACTTTTTTATATCATAAAAATACTATGATAATATTCATATATCAAAAACAGGTTAATCTGATAGTAATATGCAGGACACATTCAACACAAATGGTTTAAAAGGTAACAACAGAATTCAAAGTGACCTCAAGAGAATAGGGGTGACATCAAGTTATATGGAAATGATAACAAGTGATAATTAACTTAGCTTGGAGAAATAGCCTCTATCAATGAAAGAAAATGATGAATGGCTATTCACAGCTGAGCAGAAAAGGTCTGCTTTTAAAATATTACAATGAGTAACTATAATTAAAAGAAGTCATATTTGCATTCATCAAAATCTCAGAATTAGAGGCTTTCTCAGATCTCCGTATTTTGTAATAGATTAGAAAAAGTTGGTAAGTTTGCAATGTAGACGGAATTTATATTAACAAATTGCTTTAAGTAATTAGCAAAATACTCTAGATGGGCAAAAACAAAATCCCAATGTGACAAATCATTAAGATTGGATAGCTGTATTGATAAAATTCAAATTCTTCATTTAATTTAGGTTAGTTTCTCAGGTTTATAGAGTAATACCATATAAATCATTCAATATTAAATACTCATTAGAAACTATCTGTAGATCATCAACTATGTAATAAGAACCTTATTGAGTACCAAAAGACAGTTATAAGACAGAAACAGGCCCTGCCTTGATATAGTGGAGTATGGGACTCTGACAAATAAACAGAAAATTATGACTCTCCATGATGGGAAATGATAGGGGAAATATATGATGCAGTGTGGGCAGAGAGGAGGGAAATCTAATTCATACTGGCAGTCAAGGAAAACCCCAGTAGGAAGTGACATTTGAATAAAATCTTTAAGATTCAACATAAAAATGATAAAAGTACAAATGAAAAACAAGTTATGATTCATGTCAGATGGAATACACATGCAAAATCCTGTAGGTAAGAAAAAATGTGGTTCATTTTGAAACTTGATAAGTATTAGGAGAACAGGGAAATGTGACAAGAGATGATGCTAGAGGAACAAAAGAGAGCTGTATTGCGAAGCTTGGTTGATAAGCTGCTGGGAATTTTTAAGCAAAGGTGTGACCTCATTAGATCTACAGTTTGGAAAAATTATATTGGCTTTGATGTGTAAGACAGAATAGATAGAGCAAGGATAGGAATCTGGGGTCCTGGGAGGAGCTGTTTCAAAAATCAGTGTAAGAGATCAGAATGATCTGGACTGGCAGTGATAATGGAAAAGAAAGGGAAACAGGTTCTGAAAGTAACCCAGAAGCCCACAGAATGGGATATGACTGGAAGTGAGGGGAGAGGAAGTAAAGTGGGAAGCAGTCCCTGTCTCCTCACTTCTGCTCTCCCAGAGGACTAGGGGAACAGCTGGTCTCTAGGAGGACCCCAAGGGTGGGGCAAGCAGGAGTGAGGAGTTTTCAGATACAGGTTTGAGAATAGCAGGAATGTTTGGTAGTGTAGGCATGATGAGTGTGATCTAGGCTTCATCAGGAAAACATAAACAGACTACCAGTTAAAATTGATTGTCCAATCATGATTGAATATGGAGCACAAAATTCATAATGGAACCAATAAAGGGACTATACTCTGTGTTTTCTGTACATGCATCTTTTTAACCCTGAAAAATGTGTTCCTCTTTCTTCAGTGACCTTTTTTTTAATTTTTTAATTGGCAATAAAATTGTATGTGTTTATGGTATATAACATGTGTTGATATACCATACGTGTACACTGTGGAATAACTAAATTAAACTAATTAAAATATGCATTACCTCATATAATTGACATTTTGTGATGGTGATCATTAAAATCCACTTCTTCTGGCATCTTTCCAATATATGATACATTATTATTAACTATAGTCATCATTTTGAATTTATTCTTCCCTAACTAAATTTTGTATTCTTTGACCAAAATCACCCCAAATCACCAAAATCCTTCCTGCCTGCAGACTCTCCTAAACACCATTCCACTGTCTGTCTCTGTGATGTCCTCCATTTTTAGATTCACACACATTAAATTATATATCTGTCTTTCACATGTATAAAGTGTGGCATATATACACAATATAATACTATTCCGCAATCCCTTTTGTAATGAATGACATCACCAATCATGCAATTGTCTAAGCCAGAAATCTAGGTTCCTCTAGGACCCAAATTCTGACTTTCTACCTCCTTCCTGTTTTCCAAATATATCTACTTACCTGCAATTCCACGAACTTCACATTTAGTCCAACCTGTATTCCTGTAACAGCTTCCTCCCTTAGTTTGTCTTGAGCCTTGCTCTTTCTCACCTCCAGCACATGAGGCTGTTAGAGACCATTCTTGCCATTCCAGATGTGGTCACTACAGCTGCAGCAAATAACAGGTGCCACATTAGAGAAAGCTTGAGAAGCTACTTTCTCTCTCTAATCCTTCCCACCTGTCATCCCTTCTCTGATCCACCAGCTATCTCATGTCATCGTCTACCTAGAAGAGGAAGGACTAGAGTAGAATAAGGTAATGAGACCTGAAGATAAGCACATGGCTGATTGTGACTCATAGAAAATTGTTTTGTTTTATTTTTTATACTAGGGATCAAATCTAGAACCTCATGCACCAAGGTAAGTGTTCTCCCATTGAGTTACACCTCTAGCCCAAATTTTCTTACTAATTTTTGCTATCTTATTGAAGTTGTGAATACAAGAAATTGCTAAAAGTACTTGATGTGCTGAAAACTGACTCATTAAAATGCTGTTCCCCAAAGGGGCATTCAAGGACACTATGCATGCCCCAGGAGAGTGCCTGCCCTGGATTTTGAAGGACAGTTTGAACATAGACAGCTAAGCCTGGGTTTGCATATCATATTATCTCAGTCTTTGGTAGCTTTTTGATGAATGTCATTCATTAATCTCCTCAAGTACTTTCTATTTTATTTATTTATTTTACAGTAGAATACATTTTGAAATATTATACACAGATGGAGCACAACTTCTCATTCCTCTGGGTGTACATGGTGCAGAGTCATTCCAGCAGTATATTCATACATGTATATAGGGTAATAATGTCTGTCTCTGTCTACTGAACACCCCATCCCCACAACCCTACCCCTCCCCTCACTGCCCTCTACACAAATCAAATTTCCTTCATTCTTCCCTAGCCCCCAACCCACTATGGATCAGCATCCACTTATCAGAGAAAGCACTGGGCTTTTGAGTTTTGGGGATGAGCTTATTTCATGTAGCATGATATTCTCTGGCTCCATCCATTTACCTGCAAATGCCATAACTTCATTCTTCTTTAAGGGTGAGTAATATTCCACCATGTATATGTACCACATTTTCTTTATCCATTCATCTGTTGAAGGGCATCTAGGTTGGTTTCATAGTTTAGCTATTAGGAATTGAGCTGCTATAAACATCAATGTGGCTGTGTCACTGTAGTGTGCTGATTTTAAGTCCTTTGGGTATAGACCAAGGAGTGGGATATCTGGGTCAAATGGTGGATCCATTCCAAGTTTCCTGAAGTATCTCCATACTGCTTTCCATAGTGGTTGCACCAATTTACAGTCTCACCAGCAGTGTCTGAGTGTACCTTTTTTCCCACATCCTCATCAATGCTTATTATTGCTTGTATCATTGATAACTGCCATTCTGACTGGAGTGGGACAAAATCTTAGAGTATTGATTTACATTTCTCTAATTACTAGAGATGATGAACATTTTTTTCATTTGTTTGTTGATACATTGTATTTCTTCTGTGAAATGTCTGTTCAGTTACTTATCCAATTTATTGATTGGGTTATTTGGTTTTTTGGTGTTAAGTTTTTTGAGTTCTTTATATATCCTGGAGATTAGTATTCTGTTTGAGGTGCATGTGGTAAAGATTTTTTCCCATTCTATAGGCTCTCTCATCATGTTAGTGATTGCTTCCTTTGCTGTGAAGAAGCTTTTTAGTTTGAATTTATCCTATTTGTTGATTCTTGATTTTACTTCTTGTGCTTTAGGAGTTTTGTTAAGGAAGTCAGACCCTCAGGCAACATGATGAAGGTTTGGGCCTACTTTTTCTTCTATTAGGTGCAGGGTCTCTGTTCTAGTGTCTAAGTTTTGGATCCACTTTGAGTTCATTTTTGTGCAGGGTGAGCAATAGAGGTTTAATTTCATTTTGCTATATATGGATTTCCAGTTTTCCCCGCACCATTTGTTCAATAAGCTATCTTTTCTCCAATGTATGTTTTTGGAGCCTTCGTCTAGTATGAGATAATCATATTTATGTGGGTTTGTCTCTGTGTGATAGATATATTGCTTTATTATGAAAATTCAAATATAAGTAAGTCACTGTTCCTGTCATCAATCTTAGTGGCTAGGTAGCTGCAAAGAGAAAATTCTTAGACACACAGCAAAAATATTACAATAAAAAAGGTACAAGGTGCCAAGAGACCTCAGGAAGAGAAACACTGAAGTGAAGTCAAGATATGTTTTCTAGTATTATATTGTCTAAAGTGAATCACAAATCACTAGTAAGATTTAGTAATTTTTATCATGCATCCCTTGCACTTGATCTATGAAAAACCTGCATTTATAATTTGTAGACATACATTACTATTAACATTAAATAGTTAATAAAGCACAAATTGCACACAACCAGTGAGGCCTACTGGTAACACTACTCTGTGCATAATGAGGACAAAACAGTGATGAATGCGTGTGTGACAATTCTGCAAGTAGTGCAGGACTGGCACTCTGACCCGAGACATCTCCTGGGTGGAAGTACATAGGGATGTTCACACTCATCTTGTTTTTCCACATTAAATGCCACATTACTCCCACATCCTGAAACATACACAAAAAAAGATTACTTGACACATTTTAACTAAAGAAACATTGCAACATTCTCCATGGGTAGAATTCTGTGTTATCAAAAACTTCTGATTTTTTGCCTAAAGTCTTATCTTTTTGTCTTTATTCCACGTGACTAGGAAAAGCTCATCCTTGGCTGTGTTCTTTCCTTGTCACTTGCACTTCCAGTGATATTAAATTACCATCAGTCTTGAACTTTCTTTAAGGATATTTTTATGGCACTGGCCCATTTTTAAAGGATTATTTTATTTAGAGTGAGAGTATAATCCCCAATCCACTTAACTGGGAGTAAATAAACTGCAAAATGTTTCACCATGCAATATGCAAATAAGAGCAAGTCTTCTCCTCTGTTCTCTCATTTTGGAACTGTCTTCTCCTTTTCAAAAGTCCTCAAGGGTATCAAAGGCAAGTTGACCTACTCAGGGCATCATTATTCAAAGTAAGCATTTGAAACACTTTATTCCTACTTTGTAGCTAGAAATGCATAAATAAATATCATAGTATTTTCTTCCATTTTTCAATGGATCATCCTTTGAAAACCTAAGGATACATAATATATCAACCCATCTGGGGGACCAATATGGTACAAAATAGCCAGGCCTTGGGCAAGAAAGCACTATATACAATGGTCCTTAGCCAACAAAGAACTTACTTTCTTTGGAGAAGAACTATTCTATGTATTTTAGAGGCATAGTTCCTAGGCTTAGTTTTAATTGTGACTATTAGTAAGGTTTTGCATTATCTGTGTTACTTTTTTATTAATGAGAGTATTTGATAACATTATGTTTAAATTCAATAATAATGTATCATAAGAATACATTAGAATATTAATCTGTTATGTTCTTTTCCCTACAACCTTATAACTGAATTTTGTTCCAAGATGTAAAAAGTCTCACCATTACTTCAGGGGAAAATAAGATTGTTACAGTGAGTTTCAAAATCATCAAGAACTAGTTGGTGCTTTATTTATTTATTTGATTCTAGTTGTACATGATGTAGAGTTGTATTGTTTGAAGTCGTGCCTTGTGGGTCTTCTCAACAAGTTGGGGTCCTGAGAGATGAAAAGGGGTCTTCAGGGAAGATGAAGCAGGGTCTCATAGGATAGGCTTTAAGGGTCCCAGGAGACGAAAAGAGGTCTTCAGGAAAGACAAAGTAGAGTCTCACAGGACGAGGCTTTGGGGTCCTAGGAGATGAAAAGGGGTCTTCAGGGAAGACGAAGTGGGGTCTCAGGGGACGAAGTTAGGGGTGACGGTCCCCGGAGTCACTCCACCCAGACTCCGGGGGTAGACTCTGGGGGTAGAGCCAGACACAGAACCCGTTTAATCCAAGAAATACAGAGGCTTATATAGGGTCCTCAGACCAATCACAGCCTCAAGGTTACAACCAATGAGGCACGCTCTGCTGGGCATGCGTTTCATCACCATAGAATGGGAAAAGAGGGAAGGGAGGGGTTGAAGGTATGGGGAGTACTCCTACATATCCCCCATTTTACTTTTATTTGAAATGTCAATGGGGTCTGTATGGCCCATAAGCAAACATGTTGGAGGGATCTGTGATAATCCCCTTGTAGGAGAGAATACATGCTGCATATGATGGGGTGGGGGCACTAATGAAGCTGTAATCTGTCTTAGATTGTGCCCCTCTGAGCATCTTACCCATCATCAATTATCAGCTCATGTACAAGAGAAGGGGCAAACAAGAATGCACCTGGCTTAGGTTGTGCCCCTCTGGACATCTTACCCATCATTGGCTGGCCAGCCTGTATGTACATGCCCCAAAATGAGCTCTCTCCCAATAGAAGGAGTGATGGGGTTGGGAGAGCTTGGTAGGGAAGGGGTTAGGATCGGCCGAAGCTGTGAAGCCTTGAGTTTCCAGCGAAGATGAGGTGGGCAAGCTTCTGACATGTTCTCGAGGGCTGCGATCCATGTGGCAGGAATTTTCTTATGTTCCTGTGATTCCTTAACAATATGAACTGAGAGCTTGTTTAGTTTGACATGAGGGCTAGTTGAAGGCTCAATATGACCTAAGGCTAATTGCTCGTGGAAAAGGTTCCTTAATGCTGAAAGATTAGGCTCAAGAATAGGCCACTGCTCCACCCAGCAGGGTGAGGTGTCCACCCAGCTAAGGCGGATGAGATCCAACAGTGGGGCAGTGGCCACTAGAATTGGGAGTTCCTCCCAGAGAGGCTTAGCTTGTCATGCATGCACTTGTAACTCATCATGAGGAGCCTTGTCATCTGTGGTAAGAGCTACATCCATTTTTGAAAGTAAATCTTGTCCCCAAAGTGTGTTGGGAATATCAGCTATGAGAGGGTGTATACATCCAGAGTTGCCATCAGGGTCCTTCCATGTTACCTGTGAAGTTACCCTACGAGAGGGTGTGAATCCGCCAACATTAAGGATGTTAGGCCCACTGGTGAATTTCCAGAAAGGGAACAAGGAGGCAGTACCAGTATCAATTATAGTAATATCAGCTCCAGTGTTGATGAGACCTTCCATAGAGATAAATGGTCATGCTAGGTCTTGTGGGGAGCAGAGGTATTGTTCAATTGACCCTAGGGATAGGAGCCCTCTTGTTTAACAGGGCTGAGGGTTGCCCCTGCTGGAGTTTAAAATATTGGACTGGCAGTCTTGGGCCCAGTGGTACCCCTTTTTATAACGAGGGCATTGGGTGCAGGGTTTCCTTCGTAACTCACATGACTGATTAAAGGGACAGTTGCAGACTATATGCCCAGGTTTGCTGCATCCCCAACAGGTAGGGGCTTGAGAGTGGCCCATGAAGGCTGAGGGAGTGTTGGAAGTCAAGCAGGACTTAAGAGCAGCCAAGAGGGCTGAAATTGAGTCATGGGTGGAAACGTCCTTAGTGACAGAAACCCATTCATTGAGTTCCTCATGTCTCACTGGGGCTATTGCTGCTCTAGAAATGGAATTAGCACCTTCCCAGGCAAGTTGCCGATTGAGGGCATCCTGGCCTGGGCCAGAATTTACTTTCTTTTCAACAGCTTGGATGACACGAGCCAAGAAATCAGGAAACCATTCATCAGGACGTTGAATAAGATTTTTGAAAAGTTCCTGAGGAGTGGGAGGGCTCAAATTATGAAGGGCTCTAAGGGCACTGTCTTTAACTTGCTCAAAGTAAATAATATTACCGACAAGTGCCTGAGAGTGGGGGTATGTAATGTCACCCCTGCCAGATAGCATAGCCATGGAAAATTAAGACCTTGTATTGTTATATTGTGACAAACCTGTTTTTCTACAAGTTCTAGGTAAGAAGCCTTCCATTGAAGGTATTGGGAAGTGGGAAGAACTGCCTTGAGAAGGGAAAACCAGTCAAAGGGAGTTTGAAGAGAGGAGGACTAGGACTCCAGAAGTTGTAGAAAAAAGGGAGAGAAAGGGCCAGCGTCTTGACAGACTTTATGTAGCTGAGTAAGCTTAGAAACTGGAGTGGGGATCCAGGGGCATACATTGGCATCTGCCTGAAGATTAACCATGAAAGCCTGGGTGGCAGGGTTGGCAGAGGAATGAGCGTGAGCGGTGGGTGGGGTCAGGCGAAAAGAGTTGGAAGGAGAGAGATGAGTGAACAGGTTGCAGGCAGAGGAAGCAAAGCAGGGAGGAGGAGGAGTGACTGCAGGGGGCGCTGAAGGCAGAGCAGGGCAAATAGGAGGGGGGTTGGAGGGAGAGGAATCTCCAGGAAGGGGGTGTTCACGGGAAGTTGAGGATGAACTATTAGGACTATGTGATTGGTTTTGGGGGAGTGCTGTGGGAACAGCCTCATTGAGGTTGTCTTCATCCTCCATGAAGAAGGAAGAAACCCAGTAGAGTAGGTTTCCCATGTTGAAGGAGTGGGGATGGAGACTTTAAAGTGAAGGTAAATAGTATTGGTGTATGGGCCCTCTGCAAAAGCCTATCCACTTGCACTCTTTAGATTTGCAGAGCGATGGGCCACTTGCAGCATTAGGCAGTTTACCAGAGGCAGGGGGGTGTGGTCTTGGCCAGAGGAGGTGCGGGCATGGAGAGCTCGGCAATCTCCCCTTTCTCTGCTAGACTTAAAAGGAAAATCACCACGAGGCAGTTTAAGGCAGCAGGATAAGGCAGTGTAGACAATTTTTTCAAGCTTAAATCCAAGGGCATGCCTAATCCCAAGGTGGAGCCTGCCCTCACAGGGTGGGTTCGGGCAGGACCAGAGAGGCACTCCTGAACCAGGCCGGTGTGGGCGGGGCCACGCCACCAGCACGTGGAGTGCCCTGGGCACTACTGCCTCTTGTGAGTTGAGCGGGTGCCAGCAGGGTTGCCAAGGCCAGCAAGTGAAGCCACCCGTGGAACCGCCACCGCTTGTGGCTGGGCCCAGCGGAGCCGCTGTAGCAGCGGTTTTGCTTTCTTTTCTGTGCACCACTGGCAGGACCACTGAGTCTCTCACAGTGGCGCTTTAAGCGCTGATCCAAGGCAGTAGCCCGGGGCCTCCAGGGAAAGGGGGAGGAGCGGAGACGCGGCACCAGCCTGCACAGGTGGGGGGCAGCCAACAAATGAGGGAAACCTCCCGAAAGTAGGAGGAGACGCTACCGAAGAGAAGCTGAAAGCAAAAGGGACAGAAAAAGGAAAACTAAGAGGATTTTAAGAAGAGGAAGGAGATTGGACATTTGGGTAAAAACACAAAAATGTTTAGAATTAGGGTTCCCTGACCTAATTATATCACACAAAGACAAACAGACACGAGACAATCACAAAAAGGCTGGTGTTACCTTCACCATTAAGACAGGGGGACCACCACAAAAATCACTTCAAAATCACTCACCGAAGGGGTCGAGAAAGCCCCAGAGCACGTTGGGCGCCAGATATTGTTTGAAGTCATGCCTCGTGGGTCTCCTCAACGAGTTGGGGTCCTGAGAGACAAAAAGGGGTCTTCAGGGAAGATAAAGTGGGGTCTCACAGGACGAGGTTAGGGGTGACAGTCCGCGGAGTCACTTCCCCCAGACTCCGGGGGTAGGTAAGGCTGCTCTGCCAGAGCGAGACACAAAACCCGTTTAATCCAGGAAGTTCAGAGGCTTATATAGGGTCCTCAGACCAATCACGGCCTCGAGGTTACAACCAATGAAGCACGCTCTGCTGAGCATGCGTTTCATCACCATAGAATGGGAAAAGTGGGAAGGGAGGGGTTGAAGGTATGGGGAGTGCTCCTACAGAGCTGCACCATATATGCAATCATATATGTACCTAGGGCAATGATGTCCATCTCATTCCATCATCTTTCCTGCTCCCATGTCCCCTCTCCTCTCCTATCTCCCCTTTGACCAAAGCTCCTCCATTGTTCCCATGCCCCCTCCCCCATTGTGGATCACCTTCCATATATCAGAGAGAGCATTCAGAATTTGTTTTTTGGGATTGGCTTATTTCACTTAGCTACTCCATCCATTTACCTGCAAATGCCAAAATTTTTTTCTCTTTTAATGTTGAGTAATATTCCATTGTGTATATATACCAGTTTCTTTATCCATTCATCTATTGAAGAGCATCTAGGTTGGTTCCACAGTTTAGCTATTGTGAATTGAATTGCTATAAACATTGAAGTGGCTGTGCCACTGTAGTATGCTGTTTTTAAGTCCTTTGGGTATAGACTGAGGAGTGGAACATACTGCTCTCCAGATTGGTTGCACCAATTTTCAGTCCCACCAGCAATGTTTGAGCGTGCATTTTTCCCCACATCCTTGCCAACACTTGTTTGTATTGTTGATAACTGCCATTCTGACTGGAGTGTGATGAAATCTTAGAGTGGTTTTGATTTGCATTTTTCTAATTGCTAGAGATGTTGAATATCCCTTCATATATTTGTTGATTGATTGTATGTCTCATTCTGACAAGTGTCTGTTCAGCTCCTTAGTCCATTTATTGATTGGGTTGTTTGTTTTTTGGTGTTAAGTTTTTTGATTTTTTTATATATCCTGGAAATTATTGCTCTATCAGATGTGCATGTGGCAAAAATTTGGTCTCAAAATGTAGACTCTCTCTTCACCTCATTGATTGTTGCTTTTGCTAAGAAGAAGCTTTTTAGTTTGAATCCATCCATTTATTGATTCTTGATTTTACTTCTTGCACTTTAGGAGTCTTGTTAAATAAGTCAGGGCCTAATCCGATGGATGAAGGTTTGAGCTTACTTTTTCTTCTATTAGGCGCAGGGTCTCTGGTCTAATTCCTAGGTCCTAGTTCCAATTTGAGTTGATTTTTGTGCATGGTGAGAGAAAAAAGTTTGGTTTCATTTTGTTGCATATGGATTTCCAGTTTTCCCAGCACCATTTGTTGAAGACACTATCTTTTCTCTAATGTATGTTTTTGGTGCCTTTGTCTAGTATGAAATAACTATATATATGTGGGTTTGTCTCTGTGTCTTCTATTCTGTACCATTGGTCTATATGTATATTTTGTTGCCAAGACCATGCCATCTTTGTTACTATAGCTTTGTAGTATAGTTTAAGGTCTGGTATTGTGATGCCTCCTGCCTCACTCTTCTTCCTATCCAAGAGCATTGGGGATCTTTCCATCCATCTTCTAAGGTCTTCTTCAATTTCTTTCTTTAGTGTCCTGTAGTTTTCACTGTAGAGGTCTTTCATCTCTATTGTTAAATTTATTCCCAAGTATTTTATTGATTTTTTTTTTGAGGCTATTGTGAATAAAGTAGTTTCTAATTTCCTTTTCAGAGGATTCATCACTGATGTATATAAATGCATTTGATTTGTGGGTGTTTATTTTATATCCTGCTACTTTTCTGAATTCATTTATTAATTCTAGAAGTTTCCTGGTGGAATTTTTTTGATCCTCTAAGTGTATAATCATGTCATCTGCAAATAATGATAATTTGGTTCTACTTTTCCTGTTCATATCTCTTTAATTTCTTTCATCTAATTTCTCTAGCTAGAGTTTCAAGGAATATTTTGAATAACAGTGAAGGAGGGCATCTCTGTGTTGTTCCAGTTTTTAGAGGGAATGCTCCCAATTTTTCTCCATTCAGGATGATATTGGCCTTCAGTTTAGCTTCGATAGTTTTTACAATGTTGAAGTATGTTCCTACTATCCCTAGTTTTTCTAGTGTTTTGAACATAAAAGCATGCTGTATTTTGTCAAATGCTTTCTTGGCATCAATTGATAAAATCATATAATTCTTATCTTTAAGTTGATTGATATGATGTATTACATTTATGGATTTCTATATGTTGAACCATTCTATATGGAATGAACCCTACTTGATCATGGTGCACTATTTTTTTAGTATGATTTTGTATGCAATTTTCCAATATTTTATTGAGAATTTTTGCATCTATGTTTATCAGGGATATTAGTCTGATATTTTTTTTGTCTCTGGTTTTGGTATCACAGTGATACTAGCCTTGTAGAATGAGTTTAGAAGGGTTCCCTCCTTTTCTATTTCATGAAATAATTTGAGGAGTATTGATATTAATTCTTCTTTGTAGGTCTTGTAGAACTTCACTGAGAATTTGTCTGGTGCTGGGCTTTTCTTTGTTGGTAGGCTTTTGATGGCATCTCCTCTATTCTTGCCAATTCTTGAAATTGATCTGCTTAAGTTTTGTATGTCTTCCTGATTCAGTTTGAGTAGATCATATGCCTCTAGAAATTTGTCATTATCTTTTAGGTGTTCTATTTTACTAGAGTATAAATTTTCAAAATAGTTTCTAGTTATCCTCTATATTTCAATAGTGTCTGTTGTGATATTTCCTTTTTCATCACATATTTTAGTAATTTTGATTTTCTCTCTCCTTTTTATTAAGGTAGCTAAGGGTTTGTCTATTTTATTTATTTTTTCAAAGAACCAGATTTTTTTGTCAATTTTTTTAAATTATTTCTTTTATTTCAATTTCATTGATTTTGCCCTGATTTTAACTATTTCCTGTCTTCTACTTCTTTTGGTGTTGGTTTGTTCCTCTTTTTCTAGGGCTTTGAGATGTAGTGTCAAGTCATTTATTTGTTGACTTTTTCTTCTTTTAATGAATGAGCTTAATGCAATGAGCTTTCTACTTAGCACTGCCTTCATGGTGTCTCAGAGATTTTGATATGTTGTATTGGAGTCTTCATTTACCTCTAAGAATTTTTTTTTAATCTCTTCCCTGATATCTTCTGTTATCCATGCATCATTCAATAGCATATTATTTAGTCTCCAGGTGTTGGAGTAGTTTCTATTTTTTACTGTGTCATTGATTTCTAATTTTATTCCATTATGGTCAGATAGAATGCAGGTTAGTATCTCTATTTTTTTGTATTTGCTAAGACTTGCTTTCTGGCATAACATGTGATCTCTTTTGGAGAATGATCTATGTGCTGCTGAGAAAAGTGCGTATTTTCTCATTGATGGATGGAATATTCTATATATGTCTGTTAAGTCTAAATTATTGATTGTTTTATTGAGTTCTATGATTTCTTTGTTTAGTTTTTGTTTGGAAGATCTATCCAGTGGTGAGAGAGCTATATTAAACTCACCAAGTATTATTGTGTTATGGTTTATTTGATTCTTGTAGTTGAGTAGGGTTTGTTTGGTATACATAGATGCCCCATTGTTTGGGGTATAGATATTTATGATTGTTATGTCTTGTTGATGTATGATTCCCTTAAGAAGTATGAAAAGTCCTTCTTTATCCCTTTTTACTAACTTTGGTTTGAAGTCCACTTTATCTGATTGAGGATGGAGATCCTTGCTTATTTACGTGGTCCATGTGAGTGATACGTTTTTTCCCCA
>PVHX01004212.1:0-129411 GCA_004024805.1 Geosciurus inauris | reverse complement strand
CTGTGGTACATATACACAATGGAATATTATTCAGCAATAAAAGAGAATAAAATTATGGCATTTGCAGGCAAATGGATGGAATTGGAAAGCATTATGCTAAGTGAAGTAAGCCAATCCCAAAAAACCAAATGCTGAATGGTCTCTCTGATTAGTGGATGCTGATGAATAAGGGAGGTGGGAATGGGAAACATAAGAGAAACAGAGGGACACTGGATGTGACATGGGGGAGGCGGGGGGCAGGAAAGGGGAATGGGTATAGTAAAGATGGTTGATAAAAAAATATATATATATATAAAATATATATATATAAATAAATATATATATATATATATATATATACTGTTCATTGAAAGTGCATATAAAGGTGTTTAATATGAAGAATTTAATCTGCTTATAATTTTGTGCAAAGTTAGAAAAATTATGATTGTAACAATTTTTTCTATTTGCCTCAACAAATGTTTTCAGTGAACAGTGAAAAAAAAAAAGATCCTTGACCAACCATAGTGACAAAGACACTTCAATGGAACGTCTGCTGTTCCTGAGTTAAGTAAAAAAGATCTGAATCTCCCACATGATGCAGAGAAAAAAACTCTTAAGAGTTTAGGAAGAAAAGGATGATGCCTATAGGATCTTTCAAACAAGTCCTGTCACATGCATGGGGGTTATGTAAGTATATATATCATCTATTAACCATGATCTGTGAGTGTGGTTTGCTTACAATAATAAGTCATGCTTGCTATAGAAAATTAAGGGACTTTTACGTATTATACACACACACACACATATATATATGCATACACATATATATGCATACACATACACACACAAAAAAACCATACATAAGGATTGATTATAAAGAAGCAGAAATCCTTAAGTCTACCACTTAAAAAAAAATGAAAAAAGAAAGAAAAAAGCTCCCATCAACATTTGTTTAAGTATCATTCTAAATAATTTTAAAAAATATGTTGATGTTAAATCTATCATTTATTTCGGTTTCTGTTTTTGATGTGGAGTCCGTATTTCTTTCCCTATTTTGATACAAAGGTGATGTCTTTTTTTTATTTTATTAGAAGTCACATTCATAACTTTAGTATATTTTAACACAGTTCTTAAAATTTTTATGTTGAAAAACATATAAAAGATGCTGGAAAATACATTGTCCCCCAAGTCCATTTGTCCTAGCATACTTATATTCCCACTTATTCTCATGAAATTATTACTTTATATTATGTGGTACAAAATTTGCTTTATTTTGTATAAATAATATTTCTAATAGATATCATGAACAAGTAGTTATTTAAATATTTTTAATGCTAATTACTAGTCCACTCATTCTATAAATGAGTTTAAAAATTATCATCAATTTTCAGGTCATTAGGTTCTACCTTCTAGTATTGTTCCTAAGTCTTTGAAATGTTTTGAATCCTTTCATGTTTAATTATATAGTTCTATTTATGCTTTGTATGTGAGCAACAATTTCAGTTACATTATTTTTCTATAAGTTTCATAGATGTTACTGCATTGTCTTTTGGGACCCAATGCTACTAAGAAAAAAGTCCAAATTCAGGCTATATATTTTCCTTTATAATACTTTCTTTTCCATATATGCTTGTAGACATATTTATAGATCTTTGCATTTCATTAGCCTACACCAGTTGTCCTGGATTTAGTTGTTTTATAATGCACATGCCTGGAACATTATGATTTCATGTTGATCTGCATATTTGGGTCCCAGTTCATGCCTAGAAAGTGATTTTTGGTGCTTTTGTTATGATGTTGTTTGGTATAACAATGATCCAAAAGTTTAATATTAATTTATTGCCTCCATATCTATAATTGTAACTCTTATTAAATAAGTTAATGCTAGAGTTTATACAATTTCTTTACATAAAATTAATGCTCAAAATATTAATTATTATTATGATTAGTTGCTTAAATTCTTCTATTTTCTCCTAAATTCTGGTTGATTTTCTGTCTTCCTCTACCTATCAGCAACTCAGCTCTGTAGTGTTGATTCTTTACACTTTGAGTCTCTTTTTTGTTCTTTAGCAGTATTGGGGATTGAACCCAGGGTCTTGTGTTTCTAAAGAGTCTTCCATTTCTACAATGACAATTGGCTCATTTTGGGAGGTTTCAGTCCATGACTGAACAAATGTCTTCCATTTCTGAATAAGAATTTCATTTATGTAATCTTTCCTTAATATGGCTAGCTCCCTTTTATATCTAATTTACTTGCATTATTATCTCATCTTCCATCTCAGTATTCAGAATATTAGATGATGCACTTTAAATTTATTAAGTTCCTTCACATTGTCAAACACTTGTGTAAAATTTGCTTATAAGATATCATTATATCATCCAACTTGTGTTCTTAAATCAACCATTTGCATGCTAGACTCCTTTCTTTCACTCCTGGGCTATATATGCAATAAATGAAACCTAGTAAGGTCCAGGTATCTTTGATTACTTAAATCCCTCAGGGCTTTATGGACTTACCACCTTTCCTCTCTTGAATCTTTTCATCTGCCCTCAATTATCCATGCTAATAATAGAGCTTTTTACCAACTCGGCATCATCTCGACAGATGAATAGTCTCAAACTTACAGTCTGCCTTCTCTGGAAACTTTTTCCTCATGACCCTAAGTCAGCCATGTGCCTGACAAGCATTCAAGTCCACAGGCTTAGTGTCAGCATAAACTTAAAGCCAAGACTTTTGAATAATTACTGTCTGAGATTATCAGTGCTAAATTTTAAGCTGCCTTATATCATTTTGCAGGCTATCATACAAAATTAAATGCTATTAATAATGCTGTCATTATGGAAAATATATATTATATCCAACACACTGACAAGACAATCTTTGAAATAAAGTCTATCTATCTTTTAGCACTTCTCTGTATTATGTTAGAGTCCATTGCAATTTCTTTCTCTCTTACAAGTTGTAAGCTTTTTGTTTGGTTTTCTTGTTTAGGGGAAGTTGTAAACCTTTTGAAAGAAGAAAAATTTCTTATCATTTTTTTATTATCCACATGGATCATGTAGAACACATTACTTTTACAATGAGCTGGTACTACCTTTTGAATGTTTCACTTTTATTAATTGTTTCTTACTGGTCACCTCACCATTCTCAGTTTGTTCACTTAACAAAAATTCTGCCATTATAGGAAAGGTGTGGCAATTTGGGACCTTCCAAGTCCTATTTAGTGAATATTTAAAATTCACCACAGGAAGATGCTTAAGGAGCTTTGAGTTTTAAAAGGAAAAAAAATAGAAATAGATTAATAATAATACAGTAAATCACTGAGTGAGAAAAGCAAATTTTGAATTCTTTCAAGAGTTAGTTGAAAAATTATTTCCTCCACAAAGTTTTTCCAGGACACTTGGGCTATGCCAGCTCCTTTGGATATACTTTGTATGCTATGCATAATTTTGTCTTAGTGCTGAGCAAATTATTTCAAACTACCTGCATCTATATGTGGCTCACTTGTGGTAGGACAGCTCCCTCCTGACCTTTGTACTTTTGGAACACAGGTACTATGTGCACAAATTAATTCTCTATAGAGGGTAACTTGAATAATCTATAGATCATGTCTAGATATCTGTAGAGCAAAGTTTTTTATGTTCCTTAACTCTGTAACTCATCTGTAGACAGAAGTTTTTAAGTTCCCCAAGTTTTTCATTCCAAGAACAGATTGCTCCCCCAATACATGTATATCCACCTTGAGAGGTGACCAACAGGTGCGTATAAGTAAGGGTGGTACAGAAAGAGCTTGGACATGAAGGCTGGAGCACCATGAGGCTGCGTGGCATGCAGGAAAACACAGAAGTGGAAAGAGAGGAAGGGTGGGCTGCAATCTTGGGACAGGTACCAGAGGCTGCTTCTCCTAGTGTTACCATATCCCATCATGAAGTGCTAGGGGTAAATCTGGCATTCATTGTTACTATAAGGATAATCTCACCAAGGTGTGAGGATAGAGCATATAATAGGGAACATTTTCTGAACTTGATTTACAGCTTTGAAGTAGTTAAGCCTAGGTTATGAGTATCTTTGTTTATTATGTTGCCCTGCAAATGTTAGGGGTGAGCCTAGATGTCCCTGCATTGGAGTGGACCCCCAGAGTGGAGGAGAGACATCACGTGGAGGTTTCAGGAACAGAACAGAAAAGCAGCAGATTAGATGAGAAAATGGAAGTTTTAATTACATTAAGTAACTTGTCCATCTGAAACCTTAATTCCCCCTTTGCCATATGACCTAACAGATTCACAGGTTCTTGGAATTAGGAAATAGACATTTTGGGTATAATTATTCTGTCTACTACAGGCTGTAATCACCTGCAATTTGGTTGTGGGCAGTCCTTTAGATGCTCATCAGATAGCTGTGTAATTAATTATACCCTGTAGTTACACTGAAAGGAACCCTGCAGAAAGAAAGGAAGATTGAAGAAGCCAATGGAACAATAGTGAAGCAAAGACTTCATGCCTTTGCCCTTTATTTCTTTGCTTAGTCAATTAATCTCTCTCTGCCTTGATCTCTCTTTGTCTCTCCTATCTTTCTTTCCCTTCCTCTCTCTTGCTTAACTAGATAAACGATTCACAATATTTAAATAGCTTCTGTGCACAGAAAGAACTTGGAATGCAAAAACTAAATAGATTGTTACACACAGAGAGAGAAAGAAAGAGAGAGAGAGATGGACAGACAGAGACACAGAGACAGAGAAGGGAACCAAGATGCATGCTTTTGCTTGGAGAATAACAGATATTGGCTAACATGCATAGAGTATTTACTCTCCATTAGACACTATACTAATGAGATAATACACTTTACATGTATTATCTCATTCAGTGCTTATAATTGCCTTATTCAGTAGGTAATGCTATTATTACTAGCTGATTTCACAGATGAGGAAACTGAAGCTTGGAAAGATTAAATAACTTGTCCTCTACCATATACAAGTTAAGTAAAGGAACCAGTCTTAGAACTAAGTCTCTAGACCCTCATGGAACCCCTCTACCATCATGACCTTTTCTGGGAATCCTCACTAAGCTTCCTCAGGGAAACAAACACCTACCCTAAACATATACCCATCAGGCATGACCAAAGCTGGTTCACATAAGTTGAACATTTCTCCCAAAGCATAACACATTCCAGGACCTATACTAGATGCTAGAGATACAAATACAATAAGAAAATGTCTATATCCCTGAAGATCTTATAGTTTAATTCCAGGAAGTGTTAACAAGGACATCAGGGCTCAAAAGTATGGGAACATAAGGCCAACAATGGAGCCAGGTATTAATACTAAGCATTCACTCTTTGGAATGTGACCTGTCTTAGCTTGACCTTCTTTATTTATATAAATGATGAGATTACTCCTCATTCTGATGCTCCAGGTCAAGGTTGGATAATGATCTACTTTATTTCAAAATTTGCTGAGTTGATTTTGCCTTAGGGATATTCCAATAACCCTAATTTAATTCTTAGCAATTTCCAAGAAAAAGTATTAAACTAATAGCTATTCCCCAATGCAAAGCAATTTTCTCAAAGGAAATGATCTTGAAAGTTTAAATTTTACTGCATGGTGTGGATTTATTTTTGGTGTGTGCATATGTGTGCTGCAGATTGAATTCAAGGACTCCTGTATCCTAGGCTTTGACACTGAACTACAGCTTCAGTTTTTTTTCTCCCCAGAACTCTGATATCTGAAAATGAGAGTAGAAGCAGCTGTGTAGATGAGCTTAGACATAACTTAATCATGTCTTCTGTTTGCCAGAACATAACTTTTTACTCTAATTCTCACCATCTTCTGCTTAATTTGAAAGATACCTAAATATAATTGATTAAATTTCAAGTGTTTAAAAATGTAGGCTGTTCCTTCCTAAAGGAATATGAACTTGGAAGAGGAATGCCTTATCACAAAGCATTAACCCTGAACATGTATATTGACATATATTTAAACTTTCAGGAATATGATCAAGACTGATGTAACAGTGAAATAATTCACAACTCAGTGAAACTTGGGGCTGGGTCAACGTCCCAACCAAGCCTCTTTTGTTCTTAGACTTATCTCCTTATTCCTTGGGTACATAAAACAAAATCACATGTATTATCTCAAATACCTTAGTGAGGTTATTCTGGACAGACACCCTAGAAGACAAGCAGGCACCTGTTCAGTTACTATAAGATGTGCTTCCTTGTGGCCTTATGTGTCCTTGCTGAATTGGCTTTAGTATATAGTCTTGACCCTAGAAGTCTTGACCCTAGAAGGCTTTCCCAGGGTTTCCTCTAAGGAATAAAGTTACCAAGATAATTTTGACAATTTACAAACAAAATTTCCATCACTTGACAACAAAGAATATAGCAAATTCAAATTCAATGACATTACATTATACCTTTTGATCATCTATTAATTCTAGATTGTGAACATACATTTGGGGTTTAAGTCTGTGGATTCAACCTATCAGGGGATTGAAAATATTTTTTAAGAATTATGTCTGTACTGAACATGTACAGACTGTTTGTTCTTGTTATTCCCTAAACAGTATAACTATTTACACAGCATTTATATTATGAGTAACTAGATTGACTTAAAATATATGGAAAATACGATAGGTTATATGCAAATACTATGCTATCTATATAAGGGACTTAAGCATTTGCAGATTTTTTGTGTGTGTTGGAGATAGAACCCAAGCTAAACACATGCTTTACCACTATATCTGCAGATTTTGGTATCTTGGAACTAATACCCAGTAGACACTGAGAGATGACTTATTTAAGTAATTCTATTTTGTCCAGGCATAATCCTAGCTACTGAGGAGGCTGAAGTAGGAGGATCCAAGTTCAAGGACAGCCTTAAGCAACTCAGTAAGATCCTTTTTCAAAAAAGATACATACATACATACATACATACATACATACATACTTCTGTGAATCTTAGAAAACTTAGCATGAGGTATTCAATATTAGAGTCATGACATCTGATGCAAAAAATATGCTCAGAATTATTCTGTGCCCTATGGCTTTCATACTCAATAAATACACATTCAGTTAACAGTATTATGAAAAAAGAGGTGGAATAGAGTCATCAGTCTCACTAGGCTTACAATAAATTTATAAAGAGATATAAAACTGAGGATTTATAAACAATTCCAGAACAGTGTATTATGAAACTAAGTGTAAAAATGTGTTAGTTCAGCAAAGTAGGGCACCAGTGTGCAATAGCAGAGTCACAGAGAGCTTCACTGAAGGATAACTTTGTGTAACATGCACAGCCTCTCACACAGAAGGTAGCTAAACTCTTGTGTACTTTATCTCTGGCAGTCTTTAAATGCTAGAGTTTCCAGGACTTGGTCCT
Source organism: Geosciurus inauris (assembly GCA_004024805.1). Lineage (NCBI taxonomy): Eukaryota > Metazoa > Chordata > Mammalia > Rodentia > Sciuridae > Geosciurus > Geosciurus inauris. The sequence goes on along the minus strand of PVHX01004212.1, from coordinate 122,056 downwards.
CATTCCTGTTCTCCCCTCCATCTGCATTGTAGCCTCGGGTGATAGTATACAGTTTCACAGAGCACATCATCCTCAGCTGATGTCTGATGTCAAACTTCCCTTTGAGTACCTGATAAAAAGATCCAACTACATACTTGACAGCTCCATTTCTGTGTCTAGTGGGTAATTCAAAAGTATACCATGTCCAAAACAGAACTCAAACCTTACTCCTTGATTTTCTATGTCTCCAATATTCCATAATTCCATTAAAGATGACACTATACATCCAATTTCTTGCACCAAAATCTAGGCATCACCTATGACTGTTCTATTTTCCTTATTGCCCAAATTCAATTCATCAGCAAGTTTAATTATATCTTATCATATTTGATTCAAGCCATTATCCCTCTGTCTTCACCAAAGGCTATGGTCTCTTAAATGGTTTCCCTGTTTCCACTTTTAGGTACCTACTACTTAAGAAGCAGAGTTATCTTTTAAAAAACCTTGATCATTACTATACTTAAAATACTCCAATGATTTCCAAACTAATAGAATAACATCTAATTTTTCTTTCTATGCACTATAAGATCCAACTCCAATAAATCATGAATCATATCAGTGATTGGTAGATTATGACCCACATTTGAAAAACCAATGGGATTCATAAAAATGACATTATTTTGTGATAGTTTTAATTTTGTATATTTAGATGTGAAAGGAAAAACCAAAGCTGGATGTGTAGTTCAATTCTGCCTGAAGATGGTGTCAGATTCCACAGGCAGGATAAGGGTTCAGCCCAAAGGACCCCTCCCCACCACCAGTTCCTGCCAATTACAAGCCCCAGGTGCTCTGATCTGTGCTTCTGACCCACTGGCTATAAATCAAGATTCTCATTACTCCTTCCTTGGGTTCAATTAATTTGTTAGAGCTGCTCATAGAACTCTTACATTTACACATTTATTATAAAAGATATTATGAAAGGATAAAAATGGAGAGCCAAATGTAAGAGATACATAGAGAAAGTAATGTGAGAAGGGGTGCTGAGCTTCTGTGCCCTCTCTGGTGCTCCACCTTTCAGGTATCACCACATGTTCAACTATCCCGAATTTACCAAATACAGTCCTTTGGGGTTTGATGGAGACTTCATTACACAGACAAAGTTGATTACATCATTGACCAGTGGTGATCAGCTCAGTCTCCATCTTCTCTCCACTCCCCAGAGATGAAGAGTGGGGCTGAAAGTTTCAACCCTCTAATCCCGTGGCTGGTTCCCCTGGCACCAGTCCAGAATAGGAGGCTCTCCAGGAGCCCTCAGCTATCAGTTATCTCATTAGCCTATGAAAAGACACATCACTTTGGAGACTGCAAGGATTTTGGCAATTGTGTGCCAGGAAACAAGATGAAGGTCAAAATATATATCTTACATGCAGTCACAATATCATATTTGTGATATGTACATGTGTTTGCAACACAAAATGTATTTTTTCCATATGAGTTGTGATAAATTGTTTGCCAGCCCCCAGCTATATAATCTGGTTCATGAGATATATGATCTTGTCTGACACTAACCCATTCCTTGCTCCTCTTGGTGCTATAGTTAAACTTCTAGCAAGCAAGCTCACTGCTGTCTCAGAGTATTTGTACATATTACTCCCTCTAATTAGAATGGTTTGTCCTTAAATTTCTCATGCAGATAATCTCTCTTACTATTCATATCTCAATTCAAGTATCACCTCCTTTACATATAGGTATCCTATATGTAAAGTAGCATCTTCATTCCTGTGCCTCTTGCCATGGTTTATCCCATAATGGCCATGGTTTATCCCATCATACTATTAAGCTTCCTCTTAGCAGTGTATTCATTTCATCTCAGTTTACTTATTTGTTACTGCTTTTCTCTATTATAATATAAACCTCCACGAGTTCATGCACCACAGCTCTCTGGCTTACTACTGTATCTTCAGTGCAAAGAATGGTATTTATCATAAATAAGTGTTCAATAAGTATTAGTTGCACAAATAAAAGAATTCTCCTCTGTGGGAGGCACAACTGAGGAGGTCTGTGGTCTCTCCTGGGATTCTCAAGGCCCCATTTAGAAAAATCCAAGCAGTAGAATTCGTATTCAAAATTCCTCCCTTTGCCTTTGTGTTCAGTCCAAGAGGCCATTCATTTCATCACATTAAAGTGTTAATTATGGGGTCTGGCTTTGCCTTTATGTGGAAAGAATAAACAGTCATTATTAAATAGTCATTTAATAGGCAGTGGTTTCTTTCAGGTCAACCATTGTTAAAGTTGCACAAACGCGTACATAAGTAAAGTCGTTTATTTAAAACTAGGACAGACTCACTTAATATTCTCTGCTCACCATCAAGCGCGCTACCTGCTTAGAATACAGAGTCTTTTTCTGTCCTTCCTTTTCAATGATTTCCTAGCTCATATCAACTTGCACACCATTGCTATGGTTAAAATAATTCTTTAATCTACAGCAAATTAATTCCAAGATTGTGATTTTTTTCTGGCATTGCTGATTTAGTTAACATTACTGTAGACATAAAGTAATTTTATAGTAGTAAAGAATTTGACAAATCGATAATTTTGCATCACCTGTACTATATGAGTATTGCTTTCTCTGAATTTTCATTGAAAATAGAACAGGGTTTGTCAAACATAGGAACACAGGACTACAAGTCAGTTAGTTAGTGTACTGATCTTAGCTCTCACCTTAACTAGCCGAAATGTTTGGATGAGTCATTTAAATTCCTTTGAGCCTCAGGTTTCTCATTTGTACAATAAGTGGGCCAGTTCACATAAAACTGTCTACAGTTTATTGGAACTTATTACAGAGCAAGCACTAATTTAATCCTCAGCTAAACCTCACCAAAACCTTATGAAATGGGTAGTATTATTTCCACCATTATATGTATTGAGGAGAATGAGACACAGAGAGAATAAATAATATAATAAGTGGTAGAGATGGTTTTAACTTAGGTGATTTAACTCCAGAATTCACACTCTTCCATACACCAGTCTTACTACTCTGGGGCACTCCTCTGCCCATTTCTTAGAGTTAAATTTACAAGCTGTGAATCCTTGCATCCCATCCTAGTCTATCTGTATACTTAGCCCACTCTTCCAGCAATATGTAAACTACTTAAATGTAGAGATGATGCCCATCTTTGAATACTCTGGACAATTAGCTCAGTGCTTTGCATGCAGTAAGTATTCAATATCTAATTTAAAAATGGCCAGGAGTTGAGATGATTCAGGCAATATTTTGGGGATAAAGTAGATGAAATATGAAGTCCTTGAATATTTCAAGAATATTATTCTTGAAAGAGTCAGTTGTACCTGCATAAATTCACCTTTGATTTACTCCTCAACCCACAGCAACCCAATGTTCACTCCCCATTAATGCCTTGAAACTGTTCTTGCCAATGTCAACAAAATGAACTTCAAGAGACATTTCTCATACTAGTTTATTGTGTCCCTTGAAAATGTCTATCATTGTACCCCTTCTCAGCACCCCAGCCTCCCTTAAATTGGGAGCACAGCCCTGTCCTGGTTGCTCCCACTGTTTAGGGTGTTGTGCTACATGCTCACTTAAGAATCCACTTTCCTACATATACCTACAAAGTTGGTTATCTCCCAAGAGTTTCACAGGCCCTTCCCTTCTCACTTTACACACCTCTGAAGACCTATTTCTTTTCTTGGCTTTGCTCTACCACCCACATGCTAAGGATCTTCAAATCCATACTTTCAGCTGAGACTTTACTTATGAGCTTCAGATCTAGTACAGTGGTGTAAAGTGAAAACTTACTTAAAAGGTACTCCAGATCGACTGGATCAGTTAGTATTCAAAATGTACAAATAAGGAATCCCACTGTGGGGATGGATAGCTAACATTTGGAGCACCTATATTCTATGAGCAGCTTTATAACTGCTTTGTATTCTGATATCAGTCTCTCCCAGAGTGCTTATTTAGATACCAATGCTAGAAATATTTTTTTTGTGTGTGAAATGAGTAATGCATGAATTATATGTTTCACTATAAGGACTATGTAAAGATCTAGATCCTGTACCTTTAAGGTACAAGACCAAGCCCAACATCCTGTACCTTTAAAGTATTACTCAAGCACCAGCTTCAATGGACCTCTGTCTCCTACTTTATAATGAACTTGTCACCTGATTGAACTAACTCTATGGTGGATGGATCCTACCAGACACAAAATTCAAGATAAATCTTATTTATCCCAAACATCCTCTAGACAGTGTTTTATATATAAGTTCAACATATGCAAAAGTGAACAGATCATTTTGCACACACTGGCTACTCCCTCTGTGTTCTTTTATTCAATCAATGGACCCACATTCACTTAGTGCTCCAAGCCAGAAATATGACAATAGTTTTAACTTCTCCAATTCTCATCATCTGTCATAATCAATTAATTACCCATCACCACCACCTAAATAATTATCAAATTCATACATTTCTCTCCGTCTCCACAGGCACTTCCAGTGCCATCAGCTTTTATAATGATCTGTTCTTAGTCTTGCCTCTTTCACTCTCTACATTTCAGTCAGAATGACTTCCACAAAATGGGAATCTGCACTTTTTATTAGTATGTTTTATTAGTATGTTATAATTATATATAATAATAGGGATCATTATTACATGAATATGTAATAATGTAACAAATTGCATGTAACAATTTGCTCCACTTCATTTGTCAATGTCTCCCCTTTCCCTTCCTACTCCTGATCGCCGCCTTCTTCTCTTTTTAATTGTGTATTATAATTATGCATAAAAGTGCTGTTCATTGCGATATAGTCATATACTTACATAGCATAATTTGATTGATGGAAATCTGTATTTCTGATTATATAGTAACTAATTATATGGCAAAAATAAAGATGATATGCCAAACATCTATTAATTGCTAATAGCATAGGCATCAACCTGAAAGAACAAAAAATAGTTGTAAACATTAGTTTGAACAAGCCAGGTTATTTCTGCAATTGTACCTGTTCCTGCTATGTAAATGCTGTTATGCTATGGATTGGATATGTCAGTGTTAACCATTGCATCCTAGTGCTCGACATAAAGCAGCCTCTTATGGAATATATGAGTGAACAGGAATGGGAAAAATCAATGAATCAATAAGCCAGCATCGTTTTAACCTGGTTTCTAGTACCCTGGTTTTCAGTACCACTTTTTAACCTACATTGGGAGCAATGTGAAATTTAAGGAAGAATAACCAAACACTTTCTAGTTCAGCATTAAATCATATTTGTTGCTTTTCTAATCCTGATATTGAACCCCAAATCCTCATCTTAGTTATTCTTTTGTATCCTTAGGAAAGGGACTGATTCCCTTTTTCCCCCTCCCACTCTACTTCCACCCTCTGGTTTCTTTCTTAAGGACTAGAGTATGCCCAAATGCAGAGACCGGGAAGTTTCCCTAAAGCCTATAAAATGATATCCCACCCTTGGTGCAACTGACTTTTGATTTCCTAATTCAACAAATGTTTATTGGTAAACTCTTGGAATGCAATAATGTATGAGTCACACTCTCATTCTCTTGGAAAGCTTACTTTATATTGGTGAAGATAACACTCAGATGAGTCATTTAAGTAAGTAAGTGCTGAAGCTTTGTTGTCCAAAGGCAACCTAAACTCAGCAGGGCAATGAGGACATCAAATTAAAAAATGAGAACAGACTGATAGAGTTGATATAAAAGAGAAACAAAACAATAACCAGTGGATGAAGAGCTTTATGGACTTGTATAACCTTATATTGTCATTTTATATTATTTTAATTTATATTATATGTGGGTTACACAAAAGCATTGTGCCCCTGATGAAAGGACTCTCTAAAGACTTACCCTTTTCCTAATAAGTGCTATGTTAGAGACATAGGTAAGATGCTATGGGAACATACAAAAGGATAATCAAATCAACTGTTTTGGGCAGGTGAGTGTAGGAGACAGGAAAAGGGAAGGCATTTCAGAGGGAATGGTGCCTGAGCTAAGTCTTAAAAGAAAATTAATCAGGTGAAGGTTTTGAAAGGTGGGAAGGTAAATCATCCCTTTGGTCAGATGCACCCATCACCTAGGGTTAGGTTCCCAATACTTCCTATTAGCCTAGACCATCATCTGTGAACTCCCTGTTATCTATTCAATGTGCTGCACTGAAACTTCACATTCTCCTGATACTGTTTTGAATTACCTAAAAGGTACAGTTAGCTCCAAGCCTCATGCTTGGTTACATCCCAACATTCAAGATTCATAGCCCATTTATTCCATCCCAGTAAGGCCATTTTGCTCATATTTCCTACTTTTGCTCTTCCATCAGTAATCTCCTGCACTTTGGTTAGATACGGAACAATAAAAGGCTTGCATAATAATCATCTCAGTACCTTATTTGAAAGTTATCTTCTGTAGGAAATCTTTCCTAATAGATAAAACTGCATGTGGAAAGGGCTTCTCATATTTTATAGAATGAATGTTCATAAACATAGATCCAATGGAAATAGTAATCTGTATGGCAAGTCATAACTAAAGTCATTTTACTATGATGGCAAAAGTCTCAGCTGACTGAATGCCATCACTCTTTTCTTTGCAAAGACCCCTTATCATTTCAAATGCTTACCACAAAACACCCACACTGTACAGTCACCAAGCTTGCTTGATTCTTTGTGTAGGTTTTATTTAGCCTTATTCCCTCATAAATTATCACTGGTGAAAACTAGCAGGGTGAGTGAGGTAGGAGAGCTGTAAATTACTTAAATATCTTAATGGAATTTAATAGTTTTGAAAAATTAGAGTATTTCATGTGGGAGCAATATCAAAATAGATGACCTAAAACTAAAGTCATTTCCCCAGAATCTGCACTTATTGAATTTTCTCCTGGGGCTGCTAATATTTTTCAGCTCTTTCTGAAGAGAAAAACAAACAAATTGAGTCCATGTTTTTCCTCAAAGCTGTTTGCTCTCCTATAAATGCTAAGGTGATATTTCACTAGTTTAAAAGCTCTAAAAAAAGCTTCTTTGGTGAATAACTTTGGGATACATTAATATCACATACTCTTGGTTTAGATATTGACAATGACATCAGCATGTTATACACCATGGTGTTTTGGTAAACATCCTGGTTTTACTTTGTTAAATTCTCACTTCATAAGTGCAGTTGAGTCCAGAACAAGTTTCCCCCTACAATATCATTATTCCTCCCTTTCCCAACATTGGACTGGGAAAGGCTGTGCCATTCCTTCCATTGACTTCATACATCACAGATATAAATGCTGCATAGTAGCATTTTAAATAAGTTCATGGTGCTAAGATGCCATGCCATTTATTTTGATCTTATATAGTAACTGAAAGTGTGCATATATTTTTGATGTTTGTTGTATTCAGTGACAGTTAAAAAGCCTGGTGTAGGCACTTCTCCAACACTAGTCTTTTACTTCCACATAATCTAGTGTGGATTTTCCCAACTTTACCAATGTAGAAGTGACTACTTCTATGCAAAGGAAGCAAATTAAAAATAGAAATTCCAGAGAATGAAACCATTAGCACTGAAACATAATGCTGCAGGCTAAACAGATATTCCATTACTGATGAATTCCATCATCACACACTCTATGTTCTCCTCTTAAAAAGACAGTAGAAGTCTTATCTTTGGCTTGGATGAAGGCTCCATCAACTGCCAGGAGATCTGCAGGTTTCCATACAATGATTCTTCTCAGCAAGTAAATCCCAGGAGCCAGGTGATTTAGTTAATCAGCCCCAAAGCAGCTATTTTAAACCCTGGGCCTGTTCTCTTTAAAATCACAAAACTTATTTATTTGAGTCATTTAAAATGTTTGCTTTTACCTTCTTTTTCTTTCCATCCCAGCTTCTATTTCTAAGAAGCTAATTTGAAGTACCAAGTGGGTAAAGAATTCACATGATTTCAATATTACTGATTAACTGTACTCAAAACTGGTTAATTAATTTCACTGAAAACTATTGCAAATATTCAAAAACTTCTTATAAAATCACTAACAAGAAGTTATAGGCATAATTAGCTTAGATATTAATCCATATTACCCTTTAGTTTTTATAAGAATCTTAGCACCATGAACTTATTTAATGCTCTTTCACACAGGACTCATGTTTTGTCCCTTGTTCTATTTTCTGATGTGCAACAATCCCTTGTGATTATAATATTCACTTATCCATCCATCCATCCACCCATCCATCCATCCATCTGGCAAATATTACTGACAATCTATATTTTATGTCAGATACTTGTCTGTTTTTCCTAAATTACTTTTACAAGTGATGGCAATATTTTAATAAATAAAATCAGCATTTGGCTTTGCAACCCATGTAAAATTTATCTGTATTGGAGAATCTAGATTTTGTCAAAAAGTGTAGGCCATTGATACTTGAAGAAAATTATATAAGGGACAGGCTGTGCCTTTTGTAGATCAGTGTTTCTCACAAAACCCTTATATCAGAATCATTTAAAGTGTTTATCTAAAAAGCAGACCTATAAGCACTGGTTCAAGACATAGGATCCTGCATTTTTAACAAGTACTCCAAGTGTCCCTTATACATAGATAGTTTCAATAATGAATGTCTCTAAAGGCTCATGTGTTAAAGGCTTGGTTCTCAGGATAGCAATATGAGAGGTGGTGGAACCTTTAAGAGGTGGGACCTAGGGGGATGTCTTTAGCTTATTGGGGCATGACCTTGAATGAGATTGGGACTCCAGCCCCTTCCTCTCTTTTGCCAGCCCATCTGTTCTCTGGCAGTTTTGCTCTGTCACATATTTCAACATGATGTGGCACCTCACCACAGGCTGAAAACAGTGGGGTCAACCATTCATGTACTGGAACCTCCAAAGTGCAAGCCAAAATAACAGGTTTAATTTCTGTATAATTCAATCATCTTGGGCACTTCATTATAATGACAAAAAGTTTAGGAACACATTGACTTTTAAGTCTTTTCATTAATTGGGCATTCTGTATGATGTCTTCCAGAAGGAAAAAAAAATTGTACCAGTGCTACAATCCCTGAACAATTATTTCAAGAGTAGCATAAATAGAAAGTCACATATGAGACGCCTTATTTATCCCATCAATGCATTTTAAACATGGCATAGTAGAGAACACCTGAATTTTGAAATCAGCAAAGCTATACCTCCATTACTTACTAGCTTTATAAACTTGAAAAGCTAACTAATTTCCATGGCTCTTGGTTTTCTCATCTATAAAATTGGGGTAATAGTAGGAATTAATTACAAGATAGTGTTCAGACTAAAATATCTGGCAAAGAAACTGGCTTACATTATGCCCTCATCTTTCCCCAATTTTGCCAGCCTTCATGGAGTAGCCATACCACAACTACTTTGTGTGTGTGTATGTTTTCTGAAATGCTGTTTTTGAAGGCCTGTATGTAGTAAATTAACTTTAAAATTTGTTGCCATAATCAAGTTCATTTCTTGGATTAAAACATGATTTTCCCATTTTATAGTAATGGAAATTATTTAAACCATTGTTTCCTATCAGCTTCAGTAACCAGAAAGTTTGAATGAAAAATTAATGCTCAGTAACAGACAATAATTGTCAATCTCCTTTAGATTATAGTTTTGAAAAACAGAACCTTAATTTATTTTGGATACCTAATAAATTTGTTGAGAAGGTATATTGTCAAGGAGAAGAGCCAAGTTTGACTGCCCAGGTGTAAATAATCTTTGTTTATTAGCTGAGGGGTGTTGAATGAGCTATTGATTAGCTTCAAACTTCTCAAGTATTAGACTAGATTAATAATAGTTCTTATAGGATCGTTGTGGGGATTAAATAAGCTAAATCATACATAATATTGAAAACGATACCTGGTATTTGACATGGACTCTAGCAACTCTAGTCTCTGCTGTTTAGTGTTATTTACCAGAGAGAGATTAATTACTGAAGATAGATGGTAAAAATATCTTAAATAGGGGTAAAAAAAAAAGGTATATAAATAACCCAAGTAGAAGTAAGTGCACTGTAAAGTATCTTTTTTTAAAATTAGAACTTTATAGTTGTACATAGTATTGGGTTTGTCCTGACAAATTCCTACATGCATGGAATTTGATTTCAGTTCATGAAATCCTTCCCCTTCTTCTACTCTATTAGACTTCCTTGCACACATCTACTTATTTATATTTGTATATTTGTGCATGTACATAATGAAGTTCATAAAGGTGTAGTCCTCCAAGGCATATTTATATATGCACATGATTTTTTAAGAATTCATCATGCATTGCCTCTCCTTTTGCATCTCTCCACTCTGCCTCTCCATCTCCTTCTTCTACATTACAAATCTTCCCTTTATCTTTCATATGATATGATATGATATGATATGATATGATATGATATCTTTATGATACCTATCCTTCCCTACCCCTTTATTTTACTCTGGCCGCCACATATGAGAGAAAACATTCTACGTTTGAGTTTCTCAGTCTAGCTTATTTAACTCACCATGATATTCCTAATTTCCATCCTATTATAGGCAAATGCCATCATTTCATTTAAGCTTGAGTTGAACTCCATTGTGTACACGCACACACACATGCACACACACACACACACACTCCTGGGTTCATTCCATAATTTGGCTATTGTGAATTGTGCTGCTATAAACACTGAGATGGCTGTATCACTACAGTATGCTAATTTTAGATCTTTGGGGAAAATACCAAGGAGTGTGATTACGGGATCATATGGTGGTTCTATCCATAGGTGTTTTTAGAAATCTTGGGCTGGGGCTGTAGCTCAGTGGTAGCGCGTTTGCCTAGCACGCGTGAAGCACTGGGTTCGAGCCTCAGCACCACATATAAACAATAAATGAATAAAATAAAGATCCATCAACAACTAAAAAAAAAAATTAAAAAAAAAAAAGAAAGAAATCTCTATACCACTTTCCAGAGTGGTCATACTAGTCTTCCGTCCCACAAATAGTGTACAAATGTACCTTATAAAGTATATCTTATAAATGAATAGTGAATTTAATGAGATTATTTATCTCATCTTACAAAAGAATACTCAACTACCACCTTTATGTAATTTTGACTTTGATTTCACTCATAACTCCATTTCCATTACCTAGGAAAGCATTGCTCATTTACCTTTCTTGAGATTGTCTTATAAATGAGTGAATGAGCAGCAAGAAATGCATATGCATTGATACAGGCTGGATAGAGTCCTCTGAAACATCCAGGCCATTATAAAGTGGTCCCCACTAAAACAGATCACACTAAGAAAAAGGAGACACTTTTAATTGAAGTTTGCCCTGATCTTCCTAGCATAAGCAATGCAAATGAAGGAATAACACAAGCAGGACTCTTGCGGAGTAGTTAGTTGAAGACCTCATTTATGTTTCTTTCTCACTACCTGTATTTCAGGTTCACCTATTAACAATAATACAATATGAGATCTTAATATTTACAGCTAGTCACACTGTGACCTTAACACATCACTCTCACAGACTTCTTTTTTCCTAGGGATTTTCATCTCTTTAGACGAGCCTAATTGCCTAATTTTCTTCTTTTGCTCCTCAAACCATGATCACCATCACATTTAAGATGCATATTAAAATGTTCAATTGAGGCTTTTAAATTAAGGTACATGATTGACTTGGGAACAAGAACAAAACTGAAATGTATTTAGATGTGCTGTGTGAAACATTTTTGCAAGAGGTCCTAGATGTTGAGGTAAAACCAAACTGTTTGCCTTGTTAATTTGATTTGGGAGGAAATAAGAACCTTTAGACAAACTTGGTTGTTAAGGAAGGAGCCTATGTGACCAGAAAAAACAACAACAAAAAAATTAACTATTGTGTAATGGAAAAAGGAGAAAAAATGTTTCCTTCCTGGACTGAAATACAGTGTGTCCTACTTTGCTTAGATCATCATCAGGAAATTTAGATTTTCTAAAGGGCTCAACTGCTAATTATCTGTGTAAAGTTGACAGTTATGTGCTGCTAAACTTTAATATTCCCATTTCTGGTAAAATGCTTCGTGGCAGAGATGAGCTAAAGAAATTATTTCTGCCATGTGTTGGGGTTTGATTTAGTGTGCCCTCCTTTCTATTTTTATTAATAACACTTAGAACCCTGTGCTATGAAGATCATCTAAGGAGTTTCTACCATAATGAAAACTCCTTAAATATAAGAATTGTGCTTGATTGAATTTCATATTTCAGAATTCTATCTTGACACTTAGTAGGCACTCAATTGGTGTTTGTCAAATAAGTCAGGGAGAGAATGATGACCACTAAGAACTATAATTTCAGGGGTTTGAATACCTATATACATTGGCAGTGAACATTCATGAGAAACCAGAAACCAAGTCAGAGATGTAACTGAGCAGCAGAGAATTTGCTTAACATGTGCTCTGGGTTTGATCCCCAGCACCACTAAACAAACAGAAAACCAGAAACCTATTGAGAAATGAATTTTTTTTCTAAGAATAATATCTGCAAACAGGTTAATGGTTACAGTGAATTATAATAGAACAAAATGTATGTTTTAAAACTCATTTCTATTGGTTGGTGCTATCAAGTGTGGACAGAGAATACTATTAATGAGCTATGTCCAAGAAGATGAAATCATAAAAGAAAAGCCCTACATTTAGGTTTTTTAAAAGCAGCAATACAGAATTGAACAGACGTGACAGCAACTCCTGAGTTTTTTTATTAGCCACAAGTTCCCAGCAGCTAGGGGAGAGCAAAGCTAATTGAGAAGCCAACACAGCATTCAGGTGCATTAATTGAGTGGGTCAGTACTTATACCAAAGAAAGAAAAACTAACTTTGCTTTTGGGTTCTAACCATAAATTAAATATTAATTAAATATTATTAAATAAGTATTAATTAAATTAAATATTATTTGTAAAATAATATTTACAAATTATACAATAAAATTTACAAATATTTTACAAATAATATTTAATTAATAAATTAATTAATTATTTATTAATTTATTAATTTATTAATTAATAAATTAATTAAATATTATTTGTAAGACCAATGATAATTTTTAACAATTCATAATATATTAAATAACTAAAGCTAAGGAAATTTGGATATTTTACATTTCCTTTTGTTTTTTCTTCTTATGCTCTATGATAGCTAATAACCATAGCTCAGACTTCCTGGGTATTCACAGTTGACCAGTTACTATGGTAATACATCATACATATTAACTCTTTTAATATTTACAACAAGTACTACTACTTCTTTTTTGCAGATGGGGAAACAGAGGCACAGTATAATGGGTCAACTGTGTAAAGTCACAAAGTTCATGAATGGAAGAGCTGAGTATAATTCAAACATTATGATTTCAGTGTCTGCACTCTGAATCATTCCCTGTATTTTCTCTCCTCCAAGAGTATTGAAAATGGAAGATGGGAGGAAAGTAGTATACTTTAAAGTCTTGGCAAATGAGAAAAAAAATGTTTGAAATATAGAAAGACCATTAGGGAGTAGGTGTTTTCCAACTAGTACTGTATTTTCGTATAATAAATTAATAATTCTGATTTCTCCATTGTTGACCTTGTCTAATTTGAAAGCATTGATGATTAGGAGTGTAGCTTTGTGGTAAGGCACTTGCTAGTATGAGACCTGGATTCTATACTCAGCATCAGACAAAACAAACAACAAACCCAGAAATACTCTAACACCTCAAAACAATGGAGAGTAACAAGGGAAAATTGACAAATTTAAATTTCATGTAGAGTCATTTACATTTTGTTAAATCTTTCTTTGATAAGTCAATAAGAGAAAAAGGCAGTATATGAATGACAATCCTAAAGAAGGGAAGAAATTAGACAATGATAACAGATCCTTTTGAAGAGGAGAGATAAGATATCACCTTTCCTATTTACCTAAATTTTTGTATGTGCTTTTTTGCTCTACTGATAAACAATCATCCTTGAAAGCATGACTAAAAAGGATATTGGAGGATGTACTAAAAATTCAGGATAAACACTTGCTGACCTCTTTTCTTTTCTTTCTTTTGGTACTGGGGGTTGAACCCAGGGTCACTTACCACTGAGTACAACCCAAGTCTTTTTGGGTTTTTCATTTTGAGACAGAGTCTCCCCAAATTGCTGAAGCTGACCTCAAACTTGGCGATTTTCCTACCTCAGCCTCTCCAGTCAATGGGATTACAGGTATGGAGCACCATACCCAAAATGCTGACTTATTATCAAGAGATCAGAAAGTATGCTAATCAAAAGTGCCATAGACAGGAACAGTATTCCAGACAATTCCATTGAAACAAAAGTAAATGACAGAAGAAAACCAATTAGAGCCTCTATAAAGAGGAATTTATACATCATGCATGCGTGATATTTTTAATGCTTGCAACCATATTTCAAGAAAGGTAGAATTTTCCTCACTTTACTGATGAGAAAATTGAGTTTTGGATATGCTAGGTCCCTTGCCACATGGCACACAAAAATTAGTTAGGTTTCAAAGAGGCTCAGATGATAAAGCATCTCCCTATAGTAACACAGGCCCATCCAAAGGACAATGGTCATCTACTTCTTGATACCTGGATCGAATCCAGGCTTTGTGCATGCTAGTAAGATGAGCAGGAGAGACAGAGTTGTAGTGGGTGCATGAAGACAGAATGGAACATCTGGAAATGTAAGGAAAAGAAAGTTCACTAGGAGCAGCTGAGCTGGCCACATTTATAAAAGATGAATTGATCAGTTGCTTGTTGATAGCTTGCAATGCTATTCCAGACAGCCCAGCAATCCAAACAAACCTGTGGAATTCTCCACAGCTGGGTAGAAATGTAAAAAAAGACTCCAGCCAAGAAGTCATTAGAGTAGGCCAAACAAAATCAATTCGTTTATGACTTGTCACTTTAGAAGCTGGGGAATTAGAGGTTTTCTAATGTTAGTCAAGCAACTGTTTATTGGCCTCACTGCAAAACTGCTTTTGAAGTTCAACTTGACCTAAAGATGACCTCATAAAATGCTTTACAAAGCTGTGAAAAATTTTGTTTTACACATGCCTATGAGTGCCATAAGAAGATGGGTCGTCAGGCTCTGATTAGATGCTGTACTGAGCCAAGCCTGCAAAAGTGTATGTCTGTACTATGGGCTGAGCTGAACCGCCTCTGGGTACAAGAGCAAACCCAGAGGACATGCAGGGTGGGCTGGCAATGGGCCATGTTTATATTAGGCATGGAATTTGGCAAATCACCTCATGAAAATTTCATGATGGTCTTACAGAAGGCCATGTTTGAGTAGCTAGCCATCAAGTGCAATATGAGGAGCTCTCTGTTTGAAAGTGAAAATGGGAGAGAACCCACCATGAGCACATAAGTAAAAACAAAACAAAAACAAATCTATTGTCTCAGACAGCTTGCCATGAGGAATGAGTTTTCACTGCAAGCAAATACTTTGAATATTTGTTGGATATTCTGAATAAAAAGAGTTTGTTCTTTTTCTAATATTTGCTAAATATGTGTTCTCTAGTTTGTGGAAGTCATATTTTCTATAAAAAACTAGCATTTGTGACCATTTAAAATTTTCCTGAAGTCATATTTTCTATAAAAATCTAGTGTTTATGACTTTTTAATTTTCCTATCTTCCATGGGATTTTATCTTAGCTCATAGTCCTCAGGAACATACTCTTCATTTAAGTTTTCTGTCTCCCTTCCTGAGTCAGTGGTTTAGGACTGGACTGTAAGTCCTCTTAGTTAAAAGGATATTTCTCAGAGCCAGTATGCTTTGCTGGAGACTCATCACAAAAAAAAAAAAGTATATCCATTCACATTTTTCATAGAATTAATTTAGTAGACATTCTATGATCTCTATTAGGAAATAATCCTGAACAGAAGTCTAAATTTGTTTAAGGAAAATGTAGAAGAGGGTTTAATTACCAAATTCCTTACTTTCTTTTTTGTGCCTTTTAATACATTTATGATATTAAAAATAATTACAACTAAATAAAAATATGCCAGACTTGTGTCCAAGTTTTGTTTCCATATTTACTAGCAGCAAAATTTTAGTCAAAACATTTTTACTCTGTGACTTCTAGCTAGTTTGCTGTACAATGGGGATAAAAATCAGCTCCATTACCTCACAAGCATTTTGAAAGGTTCCAATCTTATCAACTCTTAGGTGGTAAATTAATTTTAAGGTGTAAATTTACTAAGAATATTGTACTTTATATATCAAATCATGTCATCACTTTACTTTCTATGCAAACTTTAATTTCCTTACATGATTAAACTCAACAGAAAGATGTAAAGAACAATTAATAATCAAAAGTCAAATCAAAATGTACAGGATGGGGGCTGGGATTGTGGCTCAGTGGTACAGTGCTTTCCTGCATGCATGAGGCACTGGGTTTGGTCCTCAGCACCACATAGAAATAAACAAAATAAAGATAGATAGTGTCCATCTACAACTAAAAAAAATATTTGAAAAAAAATACAGGATGGATGTTCAAGTCTGAGTTCCACCTCTTATACTCTGTTTACAGTCATACCACCAATCATGTCCCATGCATAGATGAACATGGAACTGCAATACCTTCCCAGCTGAAGGTGACATGGAAGAGAGAGGGAAGAAGGGAACAAAGGAGGAGAAGAAAAGAGGGGAGGAGGAAGGGAAGCAGGGGAAAAGGAAGGGAGGAATGAAGGGAAAGGACAGGGAAGAGAAGGAAAGAAGGGAAGGAAGAAGGAAGGGTAGAATCACCTTTGCTTTGAAAACAAAGTGTGCCACACTTCCTTATATCTTATCACTTCCTTATATCTTATTTTGATTTACTGAAGCATTTATTATCAAATTCAATGTTACTAAAAAGAAAGTTGGAATATTAGTTTATGAAATGGATAGAAATAGAAAGCAGTATTTATGAAATCTCTCATTATAGATCCACTATCTAGTATTCTAACTGATAACTATGCTGTGGTGTACAGCTGATAAATATGTGGCATGTCTCATGCATTAAACTGGGTGGAGGTAAAAGCTAAACCTTTCATTAAATATCACAGTGCTAGAAGTTTTGGGAAAAGCTTGAGAAGTGATAAATGTAAGGGATGGTCCAAAGTGCCTAATGGCCTCCCATACCCCTACACAGGCCAGGTAAGCAAATCTTAATACAGTTGAGGCCATGTCTGGACAGAACACTCTGCTGTTTCCTGGATCATGGCAAGATAGGTAGCCATTCACCAGCTATACAGCAAGGCCATTTCTCATTCACCTCCCCATCTTGCAGGAGGCTCTGCATCTTGCAGTAGGTTGGTAGGAAGTCTTTCCCATTAACCTTCTTGGTTTCAATGAAGCATGGGATATTTCACATCACTCTTCTTTAGGCATACAGTTGCAGTATGAAAGACTTCTCAGTGAGAGTACTCTATCCTTTGTGTTGTGTGTCATCTGGTTCCTCTGTTCTGATGGTGTCCTGTGGGAACAGTGATGTGGGGAGCTGAGATCATAGTGATCTTGCTTTTGCTATCTGTGTAAGTGAAACTGTCTATGTACATTTGTGCTTGTTGTTTCTTTACTGCTCAGATCTATGGACATGGGGCAAGCCAAGACAGGAGCTGCACCACTTGACAACAGATATATAAAAAGAACAGAATCAGCATGGATTTAGCATGTCTATGTAAAAGGATACAGAAGTGGAAGAGACCTAGTCCTGACCTCGAGTAGTTCACAGACCAAAAGGAATGAAAAGTTATTTCCATTCACACTGGAGAAAAATAAAGATATAATTCTTGGAAGAGGAAGAGTGTAAATGTAAGAAGCTAACAGAAAATTTGAAAATATTAAGAAAAATGAAATACATAATACATTTTTAGAGACAGGAAAAGATAAATGACTCAAAAGTTACCTATGTATTATGTAAACCCAGAACCAGCTTTTTCTCTCTCTTTTTTTTTTCACTTAAAGCAGCTGTATGTAAGTTAAAATCCAGAAGAGAAATATTTAAAATTATGGAATTATATAACTAACAGATTTTAAGTTCCATCATTTATCTCTAAATTCACAAAGGGGAGAAATGGGCTTAGGCTGATGTTGACTCTCAAGAAGTATGTGCTGATTATGAAACCGAATCAATGCTTTTTGCCAGGTGTGTGTATGTGTTCACCTGTCTACCAGGACAATGTTACTCCTTTACACATCAAAATCACTTGGGATTGGGGGTAAATGTCAGGAGAGAAGGACTATTTTTCTGGAGCCAATAATTTCTTCCAGAAGGGAATCCTCCACACTCTTTGCTGGAAGCCTGCACATGATAGCTGGTACACCCTGGAAGCAGGCTGAGAAAGAGATCATAAGTCTCAGAGTTACAGATTTGCCCTTATGTGCCTTTTCTACCCCAGGTCTCACCACAGGGGCTAGTGTTCTCAAGTCAGGGGCTTCTCAATCTTTCCAGAGAATAATACTCTGTGACCTCACCAGGAAGCAACAGAGACTGAGAAAGAGTCCTGTAGGTCCAGTTGCTTTCAACAAATCCATCTTTTTCCATCCCCAGTCCCCAGCTAGCTATGTCATGGTGCTAATTTCTGTGAGGTTAACTGGCTCATTTTTCACGGGTGTCTCTGTGTTTGTTGAGAGTTGGGACGTAGCTCTGTCCATGCCTGCTAAGGCAATTACTACTCTTCCATCATGTCTCTTATTCTTAAAACAAAATAAATCACATTTCTCCTCGAATGTCTCTTTCTCTCCCATTCACCTTGTTCTTGTGGGTTATCATCTTTCTAAAATTCTTTTATTGCCACTTTTGTGGGTTTGGGAAAGGATAGGAGAGAGATGCTATTGGCCAGTCCTACACCTGCAAGGAGGAATTCCCAGTGCTGTTGGATGGAATGTACCACCTCATTTTTGTATCATCAGTGTATTTTACAGTACCTGGCTGTACAAGGTGTCTTACAAAGATATTAACACTGAAAAACTGGCTAGGTGTGACTTTGAGTCAAACTAATTTGGTTCAGCAAATATTTTCTGAGCATGTATTCTATACCAGGGCCATTAACATTTGATAAGAGGATAGATAAAACACAATTTTTACTCCTTGTGGTCAGTGATGTGGTGAAACTCCCTTGGATAAGGGTGAATGTGAAAAAATTATGGTGGTGATAGAGTGCACATTAGTCAGGCTTGTGTCTTAGACTTTCTAGGATCTGGGAAGAAGAAAAATCCATTGAAATATTATTATAATCATATAATTAAGAAGTTAATGGACAATACCCTGTGGAATTAATTTATCCTTCATTATTCTTTATAAATGCCATTTTCCTTTGAATCCGTGAAATTGAGGTGAGCCTTCTATGCCATACATCTCAATAATAAAAGTAGATGATTAACTGTCTTTGTCTCTGAGCTAGTTTTCACTCTTTTCTTTTTCTATGCTTTTATTAGTACATTATAGTTATACATAATAGTTGGGCTTGTTTTGACATGATCATACTTACATAGAATTTAATTTACTTAATTTCAGTCCCCAGTCCTCCCTCCCACTTTCTCTCCCTTCTTTTCTCTCTCTATTCCCTTTCCTCTGCTCTACTGGTCTATCTTCAATTCATTTACCTACTTATTTTTAATTGGTGCTTTATAGGTATGCATACAGGTAGAACTCACTGTGGTATATTTATACATGCAATAGCATCATTTTGTCAAATTCATTCCACATTTCCTCCCTTTTCACATTTCCTCCCTCCCCCTCAAGCTTGCTTTCATTTTAACAAGAAAGGTGATGTTCTCCTTTGCAAGCCAAAGAAATAAAAATAAAAAATAAAAACTTAAAAGGAAATTTTCATCCAAAGTTTAAAAAAACCAAAATAACCAAAATGGGTCAGATGTAAAAATCTTTTAGACACAGGTGAGGACTGAAAAAAAGAGAAGAAAACATAAAAGGGATGTATTATTCAAAATTCACTTACCAAGAGCCCAAGTTATGCTAATAGAAAAGTGGAAACACTGTCTCAATAGCACAGGTGCTCAAAGGCTATTGATGGGGCCAAATCTGACTCCATTGCTCTACTCTTTTCTGTATTGGCTTCACTTTCAGACAGATTTTACTTTCAGGTACGTTCCTACCAGCTTAGCAAATCGTACAGAAGGATTTTATTTGATGATTCTAGCAAAAGTACCAATCATGAGTCTAATTTGCCAAGCCTGAGCCACGTTTCTTCCTCTCACTCTTAATCCAAAAGACTGGATCTCCCTAGTCAGCTGCATGGAATGAGAGTGGAGTGAGGTTGTTTGTTAAAGGAAATGGGGCAAGGAAAGTGAGGAGAGCTTCTAAAACAGTAAACCACATAGTTACAACTGGTATAAGATGATACTGGTGGAGTTGTGGCTACATCATCATTTTAAAAAATCTTTTAAGTTCTGAGACAAGCCAAATTGCTTAGCACTTGAGTGTAGCTATTTTTTAATTATTTACTGTTCTTCCACCATCTTTGCCCACAGTAACTATTAGCGTCCATCTCTTACTAAAAGGCCACCTGACTAGAGAGGTTGAAAAAAAATATCCAATAACCTCTATTGAAAGGAAAAATGCTTATTTTTAGCTTTCTGGTATTTGATCTTAATTGCTTTCAGACGGGGATGACTACAGTGAGATTTGTACATTTGAAGGCTGCCAAAAAGAGAAGGGAGAACAAGTCAAATATTAAAGAAAACCTCCTCACACATTCAAAAGAGGAGAATTTTTAAAATTTTTAAAGAAAATGTTAGTTCTATTTTTAACTCCCTTTTGCGTTTTCTATGGCTTAGACTGAAATAAGGAGAAATAGGTCAAGCAGCAAAAGCTTTAAAAGAAAACAATTATACTTGGGAATCATTAACCCTTTATTAACAAGTTTTTGACAAGGGGAAGAACACAGAGAAAGCAAAGCTTCCCTAGCAATTCAGGTCTCAGCAATCTCAGAATTTTCTGCATACAGACCTTGGAAGATTTCTAAAAGGGAATTTGTTCTGCAGGAGAAAGTTCAGTAAAAACACACGATCTTATGAAGATATATGGGTTATGAAAACTGTCCTTCTAGAAAGAACCACTAAAGTAACTTGTCAACTTAATATAAAGATGTGGGTGAGTGAAACTGGCCAGTGGTCAATAATTCTGCACATTAAGTTAGATAAAGCTATGTTTCCCAAACATTTTGCATGATCAACACAATTCCTTTCAAATAAGTCTTCAAGCTTGATGGCTGGAGTAACACACTCATCACCAAACTCTGCTGCAAATTCATTTGAAGCTGCAATTTTCTTCCAACTTTCAATGGGTTAGCATTCAATGTCATCCTGAGATTGGTAGTTCTAACAGGCAGCTCATCTGGAGGACAACACAGAGAGGCCAAGAAAGATGAGTGATCGGCATCTACCATAATGTATGCAATATAGATTATTCTACTTGATTCAGGCTTAACAATTCTCAGATAAAGCTTCTTCTAAGAGGCTCTTCATTTACCTACACATCTGTCTTTCCCCTTGAGGAGCCCTTTCCTTAGTACCTAACCTTCCTGCTGGCTTCCCTCCACTTTGAACCTCCATATATAGAAACAACTCAGTATTGAACAATATATAGTCTAACATCTCTCCTTGATTATTTCAAATGGAAATTTTGCTCACAAACTTGGAACTTTAGAAGGGCTAGGATAAATATTTGTTGGTTTTATGTCTTATTCTGAAAAACCTCTGAATAGACAATCTAAAACTAGAGATTAGAGGCATTCTCACTACAGAGTTGGGCTACAATGATTCTCGAAGTATAAATTTCCAGGGATATTAGTGAGAAAGGTTAGAATTTATTGCTTATGCCATTAATAATTAGACCAAAAATCACATGAAAGGTATACCTGGACTTAATTGAGTGTTCATCTCATTTTGATATAGTTTGAATGTATAGTGAGTGTTTAAAGGAAAAACATATTGTCTTTAATTTGCACTATACCTAATGGTCACTTGGAGTTTGTTTACATCCTGATAATTCCTTGAACACTAAATTCTTTCCTCTGAAAATTAAGCGTTCTGCAGTAAGCCAAGGGGGAAATCTTGTTCAGTGAGGAATAAATATATGCCTTAAAAGAGTGTAGCATTCAAAACTGTCACATGGTAGATTACGACTTTATGTCAATGATTCCTCAAATCTCCAGCTAAGTAGAGAGACCATACTCTAAATTCATTCCACTTAACAGACTAGAGAAAAAACTAATGCTCCAATTTTGTAATTTCCCTTTCTGACTCTCTCTGATCCAAACAAACCTTGAATAAACTGTTTCTTTTCTTAAGAGAGTCCTGTGTACAGGGGAAAAAATTAAGTTAGCTCAGAATAATAATTTTGCACATGACTTTTTAAAAAAATATGTGCTTTAAGAGAATAAATTTAAAAATACACAATGACCCTTAATATTTCTTTATAATACAATAGACAAAAAGGGAGTTAGAACAACACCTTATATTTACAAAGAATGCTAACCTGTTTCCCTGGAAACAAGTCAGGCAGCTCGCAAGTGGATATGGGATCATAGATTTCTGACCCAAAGAATTAAGAAGAAATGAAAGAGACAACAATGACTAACTGGGATGCAGTATTATTCTGTAGGGATCAATAACAATAGTTCATCAGATCTTGGCATTTGGAAAGAAGCAATGGACATGCTGCTATGAAATGCTGGACATGTCAAGATCTGGTCCAAGTTCTGGAAACACTTGGTCTTTTTGTTCCTCTCTCTGCTGCTTAGGGTTAGGGAAGATGAGAAAAGGGTTACTGTGATCTAGTGCAGTTGGCACAGTGATGAGGCCTCTCTAAACCACAATTAATCAGGGAAATGTGTACAGGGACACAGCCTTCTGTAGCTCTCCAGCCATTGTTTTCCGTGTCTGCTCTGCTTTTAGGAGCTGCGCTATTTGAATCCACCGCAGTATTCCCTTTCAATACAGCCCAGAATGCTCTCTGCCTCTCCTTCATTGACAGCTGCTATACAAGCAAGCCATTTTGTCACTAGATGAAATGAATGAACTGATGGTTCTACAGTCATCAAGTCTCAAAATTAAAAATAGCCATTCAATCACTATTTATATCAACTTACCCTGAGAAATCTCTTACTAAACTGGTTTCTCTAAAGAAAAGGGCAATTTCCAAGTTAAGTGCACAATGAAATAGAGAACAATAAAATTTTCAGATTATTTTGTGACACCATATTATGCTAGATTTTGCTATTTTTCCAAGTGGAAAGAATCAGAAACACGTACCACTGAAATAGATAAAATATATATAAAATGCATATATATTATATCATCATATACAGAAATGTGTTTAATTATATGATATAACATATATTTTAGACTGTTTAAGTAGTATATATTATATATTTAAATAATGTAATATACATATATGTGATATAATATACATATACAATGTATATTATAATAATATAATTATATATGTAATATACATATACAGTGGTCTGTGCTTTTAAAGAATCAGATCACCACATATATGTGTATATATATATATACACACACACTATATATAGTGAAAAAGAGCAAAAGAGAGAGAGAGAAAGAGAGAGAGGCCAGAGAACAGACTACAGAAATTTTACATTTTATATACTATTTCTGTGATCTGTGTTGTGCTTCTGGTCTCTGTGTGTATAATATATATATATATATATATATATATATATATGTATACATATATCAGACTTTATATATCAGATTTTATATATATCATAATCTGATGCCATAAAAATACCTATCACCAAAATATTATGTATAATGTACATTATTTCTCATTGAAATATTATATGACCTTTATTACATAATAGCTGCTTTGTGCTTATATATATATATATACACACATATATATATACATATAAACATACACACACACACATATAATCTAGTTTAGCACCACAAAATAGTCTATATTCTTTATCCTTTCTTTTTCCATAGACATTAAATTAAACTAGACTCAATTGTCAACTCTAATGGTAAAACTGGGGCAAGTTACTGCTCTTTCCTTATTTTATAAGCTCACAAAATACATAAAATAATACATTTAAAAAGTTAATACTTGCCAAATGCTGAGTGCAGTGTAAGCCCTTAATGAATGATCATAGTTGCCTTGACAGCTACTATGACCAAAGGAAAGTCACAATCACATGTGCATCAGAAATGGAGCTGTCATTTAAAATATAATGTTCTCATTTGCAACACACAAAACAGAACTAAAAATCCAGGTCTTTTTACCACCAGTATGTACTCTTTCTTATTATAGACAGGCTTTGAGGAACATTTGCTTTTGAATGTGAGAATATCCCATGTTCTGAAAATTAACTTTAAAACAAACAATAAAATTTAAACTAGAAGTATCTGGGGGCTCTGAAAAAATTTGAAAATTGTTTTCAATTTCCTGATTTTCTATCCTGAAGTTCATGCGAGGTAAAATAAAGAGAAAAACAGAGTTGTCATCTCTCTAGTGTTCCCTACTGAGAAGAAAGCGTCCTGCAGCACCTCTGGATGCCAACAGAGCAAATAATTAGGCTGAGTGCTCTTTCCACTGCCAATGAATCGGAAAGTGAAATTTGTTGTGCATGTACCTGAATGCCAGGGACACCAGCTGTCCTTTAAATCATTAACATTGCTGAGAATCTACTATATGTCCAGCGCTGATTGAAAATTGAAAGATTATATTTGTTTTCCAGTGCTTACAGCCTCTAACAGAAATTAAAAAAAAAAACAAACTATCACTTATCCACTGAGGACAAAATGTCAGATAAAATAAATTCCATGAAGAACAACACAGTGGTAGGAAAATCCCAAAAGGGAATGATAAGTGTAGGCTGGCCTGTGGATGGGAAGTTCTCTCCTAGAATTATTAGGAGGTGAAAATTTGGAGCCCTTCTACATGTGTTCAAAGACAAGAGAGAGGTATGAAGGGAAAACCAGACAGTGTCATTAGGATAAAGGAAAGTACAGAAGAGTAGGTTACACCTGCACTTTACAGGAGCTGTATACCCATTCACCACTTCCTAAAACCATCTAGGAGACAATGAAGACTTTACTGTCATCCTAACTAAATGTATATTTTTAGAGTTAATTTTGATCTGTCAAAATAAAGCAATGTTAAAGTATTAATTCAAAGACGAGCCCTCACTAGCCCTGTCCCATAGGCTTTTCTTTTATTTATTTTTTTGGTACCTGGGATTTAATCCAGGGGCACTTAACCACTGAGCCACATCTCCAGCCCTTTTAATATTTTATTTAGAAACAGGGTCTCATTAAGTTGCTTAGCGCCTCACTAAGTTGCTGAGGCTGGCTTTGAACTCACTATCCTCTTCCTTCAGCTACCCAGCCACTGGGATTACAGGCATGCGCCACATGCCCAGCACGTATAGGCTTTTCATTATCAATTTATCATTTCTAGAATTTAATAATACCCATGAGCAGAATTAAGCTTTCCAGAGCTATTGCTTTAAAGAAAAGGGAACATTTGTGAGAAACAATTTCAGAGGAGATACTACAAAATGAAAATTTAGTATGTTGACATCAGTTAAATCTCCCAAAATGAATTTACAAGATTGCCTCTGATTTTCACTATTTTATTCTTTCAGTAAGAGTACCAGATGGCATAATCCACTGACTATTGACATCATCATAATAAAGAACTTACCTAACAAAGTTAAAATATGATTTATTTAAGGACAAAACTCGGTACGTAATATTGGCATGTAATCATATGAAGTTTAAATGATGAGATTGAAAAAAATTCGGAAGTCTTTTATCTTTCTAAAACATTTCAATTTGTTACATATCTGTGGTAAGGACTCAAAGATAGGACATATAAAAGAGTATTAAAGGTTAGGAGTTACCTTGAAAATATAGGGATGACTATTACTTAAGTCACAATTAAAATTTAACAAAGTCACAGTGGCACATGCCTGTAATCCCACTGGCTCAGGAGGCCAAGGCAGGAGAACCATGAGTTCAAAGCCAGCCTCAGCAAAAGTGAGATGCTAAGAACTCAATGAGACTATTGCATTTAAATAAAATACAAAATAGGAATGGGAATGTGGCTCCATGGTTGAGTGCCCCTAAATTTAATCCCTGGAACCCCCTCCCCACACAAAAAAGAATTTAACAAATTCCTTTCAAGTATCTACTAAGAATACTTTGTGCCAAATGACACAGTACATCCTATATAAGTAATTCCTTTGTCTTGTAACATATTAGGTATTTAATAAGAAAGAAAATGTCCAAATACTGGTATAATCCAAGTCCCTGGAGATGGTAATATAGTGAGCAATAAGAATGGCAATAACTATAATAATGTTTTAGTTTAGTGCTCCTTTTTTAATATACAACTTAGAAATACTTAATTCTCTAGTGATAGTACCATCAAAAAATAAGTATAAAGCTCAAATATATCATTTTTCTTGTTTATCTTTTATGTACATATTGAGTAATTTTCTAATTTTGGGACTATTTATATTTTTAATACATGACTAGTAACACATTCTACCTTTTAAGTACTTAGATTATATAAATGACTATATACTCATATCCAAATGGGCCCTTTTTAAGGGATGCCCTTTTGTTGAACTTTTTCAAGCTCTGTAAAATCTGCCTTGAGATTGGATTTTAAAAATGGCATGCAACAGTCTAATTTAAAGGTGAAAAAACCATATTCATAAAGTTTTGAATATGACTACATCATCTTCTATTTCTGTCTCATTCATCCACCTTACTCAAGATCTCACATGGTCTTGTTGACCACAGGAGCACACTGGAACAGTCACTTTTGGGGCTAGACTATCAGTGACATTTTGGTCCTTTTCATGGGTCTTCACTATTAGTGCTGAACTGGTTCTTCTGAAACTCAATAGTATTTTTTTCTTATAAATGTATTACTTTTTTGGGGGGTGGTGCCAGGGATTGAACTCAGGGGCACTCAACCACTGAGACACTTTGTATTTTATTTAGAGACAGGGTTTCACTGAGTTGCTTAGCACCTTGCCATTACTGAAGCTGGCTTTGAACTCATGATCCTCCTGCCTCAGCCTCCCTAGCCATTGTGATTATAGGCATACTTTATTCATGGCTATATGGGATCTCTCTTGATAACTCTCTGGGCATACAGCAATGCAATGATTTGTTTGTGTTGGAGTCTGTGCTCTACTAAGGACATTGCAGGGAGATGCTATGATGTTTTAAGTAAAAGACAGTAGAATAGAACTATCCCAGAAAATCAGCACAGTTGATAATCAAAAAGTCTCTTATAGGCTTTGATAGACATATTTATGTATTTGGAAATAATTTTCCCACCTTGGAATTTTCCCATTCTTTGGAGGACAATGAATTCATCTGAGTTTAGGAATATGCCTTTTTGCCTGAGTTTGAAAGAACTCAAGAACATTATTGTAGTTCACATAATAGCTCAATGGAGGACTCAAAAGTGTCTAATGTTTATTTTTCTTTTCTGATACCATTCATAGTTCCAGCACTACTCACTTAAAATATAAAATATCAAATTCAGATGTTTAGAAAACACTACAGGAAAGCTTTACCACAATATACTATTACCCAGAAAGGAAAAACAATCCCTGAATCTAGTTGTACTGAAAATCATAAAAAAAGCTAAAGTTAAAATCAAAGCATATGGATTTTCCTTTGTACATTCTGTTGGAAGTTAAGATAAATCAGAAGTTGCTTATCATCTTGATCACATGAAATTAACCCAATCAAATTTTTTAAAATAAATGTTTTCTCTACAGATACACTGAGACACCAGTAAATGCATAACCTTTCCATTTCCTGATAGGATTTAGAAACCAGTAAATGGATAACCTTTCCATATCCTGATAGGATTTAGTTATTAAAAATATAATTATGCATTAGAATGGCATTCATTGAGTATGCAAATAGCAATTATTGCTGGCAAGTATGTGGAGGAAAATGTATACTTATACATTGCTGGTGGGACTGCATATTAGTATATCTACCTTGGAAATCAATGCAGATATGCCTCAAAAGGCTAGAAATGGAACTACCATATGACCCAGGTATCCTACTCCTTGGCATTTATCCAAAAGAACTAAAATCAGCCTACCATGGTGAAACATCCATACCAATGTTTATAGAAGCACAATTTACAATATCCAAATCAAAGAACCAGCCCAGGTGCTCATCAACAGATGAATAGATAAAAAAATGTAGTATATATACACAATAGAGTTTTACTCAACCATAAAGAAAAATGAAAGTATGTCATTCACTGGTAAATGGTTGGAACTAGAGAACATCATGCCAAATAAAATAAACCAGACTCAAAATCAAGGATCAGATATTTTCTCTCATATGTGGAAACTAGAGAAAAAAAAAAGAGATCTCAGGAAAAAAGAAGAAAGAAGAATAAAATATAGGAAGTAAATCAAAAGTGAGGAGGAGAAGGCATGGGGAAGTACTAGGGAATGAAATCTATGAATCCCATACTCATATAAAATTATAATGGGCTAATTAAAATAATAATAGAAGGGGGATCACTAGAGTAGAGCAAGTGGATCCAGGGAAGGGAGAAGAGGATGGAAAGGGAAGGTAATGGGGAATGAGATTGATCAAATTATGTTGTGTGTATGTACAAATGTGGCATAATGAATCTCACTATTATGTTTAATTATAATTAATTAATAAAAAGAAAAATAAAATTATCTAGAACATGGCAGAGAGTCCCAATGGCTGAGATTAAAATTTATTATTTCTAACCATTTCATGGTGCTACTTTATGATAAGGAGAGAGTATCCCACAGGGGTGAAGAATCTTTCATAGAAAAGAAAATGTATATATGTGATTCTGTGATATCTCAGCTTCTGCCTTATTCCTCAGCTTGGGAGACTGTGTAATTACTTTGTGGAAGTTGATTTGTCACAGCTCTGTGAGAGAGGATGTCTCAAGAAGATGACAAAAAAAGAACCAGTGTTTTGTAAATATTTCTATCTCTTGCAAGTACAGTTAACTAATGCTTCATGTTTTTTCTAATAATTACTGTTTTTCAGCATTGACCTTTAAGAACTGCCAAAATTTTTAGTATATTTTCTCTTTTGTATTTGCTTCTTGTAAGCTTTTTGTTGGTATCTTTTAAGTTATCTTGGGGTATGATAAAGGAAAAACACCTCCAGCATAATTTTTGAAAAAGCAATTTAAGATTAATCTCAAGAAAACATGTATTAATTTTTCTCTGAATTTCTGTGATACATTCCTATGATGCTTGGGAAAAGTCTAGGAGCAAGTTATTAACTTTGGAAAGGAGCATCTTAGACTCTTAGGATCATCTTAGAATTAGCAAGGTTGACAGCTTCACAGAAAAATATCACATATTATTTATTCTTTGCATTTTCAAATTGACTCAAGATAACAGGGTTAAGTCACCTAAGGCAGCTCAAAAGTTGTTCTTAAAAACATTTAGATGCATCCAGGAACAGTATTCCCAGTGACCTGGGAAGCTGAGGCAGGAGGATCCCAAGTTCAAGGCCAGCCTCAGCAATGTAGCAAGACCCTCAGCAACTTAGCATGACCTTGTCTCATAATAAAAAAGTAAAAGGTCTGGGGATGGGCTCAGTAGTAGAGTGTATCACAGTTGGGATGCACTGTGTCCCCCAAGAGCTCATGTGTAAGACAATACAAGAAGGTTTAGAGAATAAACTATTGGGTTATGAGAGCATTAATCCAAACAGTGAATTAAACCCATGATGGAATTAACTGAGTGGTAACTGAAATTGGGTAGGGTATGGCTGGAGGAGGTTGGTCACTGGGGGCATGCCTTTGGGATATATATTTTGTATCTGGCGAGTGGAGTCTCTCTCCTTCCCCATCATCAAGTGAGATGGTTCCCTCTACCACACTCTTTCACCATGATTGTTCAGCCTCACCTCTAAGCCCTGAGGAATGAAGCCAGTTGTCTATGGACCAAGACCTCTGAAATCGTGAGCCTCTAAATAAACTTTTCCTCCTGTAAAATTGTTCTGGTTAGGTTTCTAGTCACAGCAGTGAAAAGCCTGACTAAAACAAGTGCTTTCCTAGAATGTGCAAAGAAAAAGGGCTGGCCATATAGCTCAGTGGTAGAGTACTTGCCTAGAATGTGGAAAGCCTTGAGTTCTATCCCCAATATGGGGGCTGGGGGGGAGTGAGGAGGGGCACTAACTCATTTAAATGCAAAATATATCCTTTATAAAATCTGCAAAGCCTTTTACTAAGCTTGCTCCTTCTACTGCTTACCTGTGCAGCTGCCCATATGACAAGTTTAAGCCTACATTAATCATCTCTCAGTGACACTGATAAATATTCATAGAACCCTGAGAGGAGTAGGAAGATAAGAAACAGAACATTTTTAAATTGCTACATTTAAAGCCAACTTGTTTTTTTAAGTTCATATACTGCCTGGTTTAGTATACATGGCTGAAAACAAATCATCAAAGAAAACTGTGTACACTGTTAGAGGATGGAAATAAAAATGTGAATAATTATTTCATATCCAATAATATGAAATATAACAGCTTCCATTTTTATGCAATTACAGTAAGTCAAAATGTTGCTAGTTAGGGCTTTATTACCAAACTTACTGAAAGAAAGAATAGAATAGTGAGGGGAAAAACATTTGTTAAAATGGGCTCAAGAGAATGAAATATGCTTCTCTGAATGTGAAGACTTGGGGGAGAGTGGTAACGTAATGGGAAAGTGCATGCTAAGCCCTTAGGCCAATTTCCAGCAAGGGGTTTAAAAAAAAAAAAAAAAAAAAGATTTGAGTAAAGCCACACCCCTTATAATATGAAGACTATTAGAAAATTCTGCTGACCACAGATTTTGTTCTTGCCAATTGGTGATGGTAGTTCATCTGTAAGACAAGCATGTTAAATGTGACCAATTGAGATAAGAAATAAAAGTTAAGTTGAAATGGAAAAGTGGCAAAGCAACTCTGCTCCTTAATTATGAACATGTCTATGATGGGGAACATTCTTGAGGAAAAAAAAAAAGACAGAAACAAATGAAACACAGAAACGGCTTCTAGAACTCCCCATTCTTTTTTGACAATTTTCTTCCCTTTTTATAGTACATGGTGATTTGGAGCAGGTCACCTATCTTTTGGCTCTCGAGAATTCACTCAGTAAGTTTACTCTCAGACATGTTGGGTGACCTGGTTTAATAAGGGTCTTTTCATTTGTTAGTTGTCAACAGGCAGTCCTACAGACTTTTATGATCTCAGCGGGCAGCTTCACAAGCATGGTCAAATTCAAGTTTAATGAAAACCTACACCATTTACAAGGAACTGATAAGAGAACTCTGGTTTATTTCCTGCTGTGGCTTACATTGGAAACATAGTGACTTCCTAGTCAATCATTGAAGGACGTGGAATTCTTCCAACTGGTGAAAACTTATTTTCTCCATATTAGAATAATAAATTTATTGAACATCAAGAACATGAGAACATAATGGAGCATCCAG
The DNA here is from genome assembly GCA_004024805.1 of Geosciurus inauris. Taxonomy (NCBI): domain Eukaryota; kingdom Metazoa; phylum Chordata; class Mammalia; order Rodentia; family Sciuridae; genus Geosciurus; species Geosciurus inauris. The sequence goes on along the minus strand of PVHX01004212.1, from coordinate 90,579 downwards.
TCAATAAATGCATTTCAATTTCAGCTAGGTTAATTTGGAGGGGTGAGGTGATGGTATAGTGGGTGTTTCTAGAGATATTCCCTGTGATCTGGTCAAGCATTGACTTTAAGTGTATACATCAGGAACATGGTGATAATTTCTCCTTCACAGTGTCTCTCAGTGCAAAGATCATGATCCATTTGAATAATGAAGAGTAAAGTTTGGACTTCATGAACTGACTGGTTCTCTTTGTTAATACTCAAAAACCATGGTATCCATGTCCCTTGAGTGTTAAGTCTCAAGACAGCATGTGTGACAGCAGGTGTGGTTCCTGGACACTTACAGGAGGTCCTCATAAGTCCCCAGAACATCATCCCTTAAGGCTGTCTTCCTTGCTGCTCCAAGTGAACCAAGTCAAACAATCCTGCCATCCAGGACTTAAGGGCAAGTACAGAGGAACCATGGCTTCTGCTCTACCCTATATGTTCCTGCTCCACAGAGGTGCTTCCTCTCTGGTCCTCTGATTTTCTCATTCTATACAGAACTTCAAGAGGGAACTTATCTACTTCTCAATTTCAAATATTATGTTCACAGAATTATATCTGGCTAAGTCTCACATGTGACAATGAGGTCCAGATGTCACCTTGAGTCATCTTTGACCCCAGAAGCCTGTGTGAGATTCCCACACACTGCTGCAGCACTGTGGTTTTATCTCAGTTATGGAAAATGATCTCACTTTATTTATTTTCTATCTGGTGGCTCGAGAGTGATCCTCCTCAAGGACAAAGTTTGCCTCTTTCTTTATCTCCAAACCTGATAAAATGCTTATAACACAGAAAACATCTGAGGCATCTTTAAGTTATTATCGAAAAATAAGATTGTACAATCCTTACGTGTAGCCAGCTCTAGACACCTACTTCAAAGAAACCCATGAATTAATATCCTCATTTTTTATTTATACTGTTAAAATATTTTCAGAGAAATAATTTATTCAATTGAACACCTCCTAGTTTTGGTGCTGGGCTTCCAAGAGTAAGCATATGGAATCTTGTTGTTTATACTACTGTCAGGAAAACAGGCATTAATCAAATACTACCATTAAAGAGTTCATGATTATGAAATGTAATAAAATATTCAAAAGAATAGAATATGGTTTTATGAGGGTAGGAAGCCCCAGTTGCAAGAGGGCACATAGTAAAGGCAGGAACAAAAAAATGACTTCTATCGCTTAAACTGAGAGGAGGTCTGAGAAGCAGATGGGGTCTGAACTATATTCCTATTCAAGAGTGAAGGGCATTAGCACATATCACGCCAAAATATATCATTTGGGCATACTGATTTTTTGTGTTGAAGGTAACTGAGAAACAGAAGATGAAGGATAGGAGAGAAATTTCCTGTGAGAAAGGTAACTCTTGTTACCAGGAATAAGAGAATATTCTTATTTCTGGAGATATAATCCACATGAAGATGAGTTACAGAAACAAGTTTTATTAAAACAACTGTTATCTTCCATCAGTTTCTCCCATTATAGTTCCTAGTCACTGTCCCAAAATTTATTGCTCCTAGAAATCCAAATCCCTTTCCTTATTCTGGTTACTTCTCCACACTTCAGCTTCCTTTGCTAACAGGCTATATAAACCTCCAATTTAATCATTGCTTTGGGGTTTCTACTTCATGACACAAAAAAAAATATTAACAACAAATAAAATGTATATTCTTTTTTCTCATTAACCTTTTGTTACATAATTTGCAGTCCCCACAGATTATAAAAAGGTAGAAGAAAAGTTTTTCTTTCCCTAAGGGATCTTATTGAAGATTTTGAGTTTCATTCTAAAATGAGAGAAGGATTTTCATTGGTTACATTTGCAGCTTGAAAATACCAATGCAAAATTTCTGGAGAGAAGGAAAGAATGAGTGGATGGAGAGACTACTTAGGACTCAATCTCATACTTCAGAGAATGGAGATGATATTTTGAAAGAGCAAGACAATAACAGTCATAAGCCAAGGTATTTGATGGCTACTTAGAAAAAAATATTGACAGCACTTATAGATAGAATAGATGTGAGAGGAGGAGGCTATAGAGTCAAGGTCACTCCAGCATTCCTGGCACATGCAAGCTCTACTAAGACAAAGAACACGGAAGAGACTAAGGGTAAGATGAAAAATCACATTTTGGACATGTGTAATTTGAGGCTCCTTTGACATATCCAAGTGGAAATATTGTATGAAAAGTTGAATTTGGTAGAATTCAGAGGAAAGGTATAAAGTAGAGATACACATTCAGAGGACTGCATACAATTTATCATTAAAGCCATGCTGGGTGACATGCCTTGGGAAAGAAAAGAGAGTGAAATTCTTCATCTATGTGCTGCTGCTTCAGTTACCTCCCAGATGATCTAGTCCAATCGTGTTCTCTTCTTCCATTAACCTGTCTTCTACTTCTTCCCCTTCAGTGGTTTCTCTGAATTATGAATTTGTGTGGAAAGAAAACTTGGAGATCATTAGGCCTAATCTCCAAATTTTAGAGATAAAAAAACTGCAGAGGTTTATTCAAGGTCATGCTGATCTGAGGAAACAAAAGCTGAGGTATTTTTTTGTCAAGTACTCCAAAGGGATTCCATCTGGAAAAACTGGGAGACAAATGTAAGAATCCCTGGTACTCAAAAGCCTACAGATACCAACGCATGTTTTTCTGTCACAAACATAGGATCACTGTGCAAAGGATTACCCAAGGTGGTGGTAAAAAAGGGAGCAGAACTTTGAATTGGACCTATTGTGGTTTAATATTAGTAAACTCTAAAAATTAGGCCAAAAGCTTGAACTCTCCATTTCTTCTCTATGATGAAAGATAAATAAAAATTACTTTGAAAAATTACTACATAAAAAATTAATATATTTAAATATACTGATTGCATAATAGGTTTAAAAAGTAATAACTAATAATTTCCTACAAAGATGTCATGGAAATAACAAATGTTTTTTATTTAAAAAAAAAAAGCTCAAGGGCTCATTCAAACTCTATTGAAACACTGAAACATCAAAAATGCAATTAATCCCCTTGTCAGGATTTAAAGACAATTATATGGTATAACACCATTAAATTCTAAATAACATCTATGATTATTAATCAAAAATCTAGACCCAAATAATATTTAATCTTATTATAATGTAATATATTACCTAGAAATAAAGCACAAAAAGCACTATTGCAACATCTTGCTAAACAATTGAATGCCTATGCTGTCTACTTTAATTCATTCAAATATGAATGAAGCCAAGATAAATAGGATAGTTATAAAATTTATAAAAAATGAACCAAATACCCTTAAAATGTAAAATTAATCATCTCCTCTTTTATTCATAAACTTTTATGATCTGTCTTGATTTGGATCTCTTTTCTGCTTGCATTCAGAGTTTAAATACAAAGGATTTCAGCTGATATGAGTGGCACAGCTTGCTTTACTGAAGATTCTCAGATGAAAAGATAAATAAACCCTCTAAGTTGCAGGATATGAATCCTAGGGAAATAGTTATACAAGAATAAGACTTAGGGGATTCATTTAAAGAAAAGTCTCAGCAAAATGTGCAGATATATTTTTAGCCTTATAGTTATTTTTTCCAGTTCAGATACAATTGTGTAAGAATTGCATGAGCACACTTATGAAAATATTATACAGTAATATTTGAACTTCATCTTTCACTTTACATTGTGATGGAGCACCTCCATTCAAAGTCCAGATGTAGCCACACTTGAATGGGGAAGATGCTGGCCAATATCACTCCTGAACACATTTCTCAGACACTTCATCAGGGCTTACTCCTTATATATCTCCTAAGTATGACTTGAAACAATTTACAATATTTTTTAAAATCAGTTTTAAAATACTGATTCCCTAGTTCTGTCTCAGTCCTAATGAATTTGAATGTCTGCAGTTTGAGATTAGAAATCTATATCCTATAAACTCTTCCTCCCTCCAGTCAATCTGTTGTATTGACACTGTAACTAAATCAGGATTTGGTCCAGCCCTAAATGTGAATTCCCTGTCATAAAAATTTTCTATGTATACTTCATCATCATTATTATTATTTTGGAACCATAAAGACTTTCTGTCTGATATATATGCTGTGGGGGCTCATTTCTGGATATAATTTGAATGTTAAAGTGGGGAAATTTTTAAAATACAAAAAGAAAGTACAGTCCCCAGTAAAACAAAAAGTAGAAGGTTTTTGGTGGAGAATTGTAGGGGATGAGGAAACCCATTATTCATTCAAATAGCAAGTCTGTGCCCCTGAGAACTAGAGTAGGTACTGCAAAGTCACTAGGAACTAAGTATGATTTTACTCATACTTCTCTTTCTTCATGTGTTGTATTGTTCTCAATCTGCAGACAGGCTGCTTCTGATTGTCTCTGCACATGACCATTATCCAGCCCTAGGATTATATCACCTCAATCTGGGAATATGCACATGTATGCATCACCTCTTTCTCTCACTCTCTCCAGGGAAATTCTGAGGATCTTAACAGAATTCCAGAGAGAGAGAGCTGATGGGCCAAGCTCTGGTCAGCTCTACAACTGATCTCAAGCCCTGGCTTGGAGACATCAGGTCACTGCCACCAGTAGCATTGCCTAAGCTATTTCTGCAACTGAGAAGGGGAAAAACAACGTTGTGATTTTTTTCTAGGGAAAAAAGCAAAGTTGTGATTGGATACACCCAAGAATATCCCCTTTCCTGACTAATGTGACAGGTCTGTCCAAAGATTTTTCTTCTGGTCTTTGGACCATGGAAATCAGAAGGTTGTGACAAACAACTCTAAAACCAAAAAGTAAGAAATCATAGATGTTTAGCTGGGGTAAAAAACATACTTAGCATGAAATAAAGACTCAATCTATTATTTGGCATTTTTTATTTGTCATAGGACTCATTGACATGATTCTGGTCTGGATCCCATATGTAGCAGGCATATGGATCACCTCATCCCTTTCTCAACACAGCTATTTTGAGGATTAGGTAGCTGAAAGTATAACTTCACCATCTTGACATATATTTACCTCTGAAGCACAAGTGCTGCCTGTGGATTTGGATAGCACCCATTCTCCAGAAACCTGGTGATATCCATCAATTCTAGGGGTTGCAAAGGCTCCTAACTTAGGGGTAAAGAAAATAGGAAGAACTAGATTCTTCTTCCTGCCCTTCTTCTCTCCCCCAAGTGAAAATTAAAAAGCTATTAGATTAAGTGGGGAGCCAGATTATAGAAAGATGATTAGAACCCTTGAAAGGGAATAGGAAGAGTTGAACATGTAAGGTGGCACTATGCCCAGAGCCTGGGTAAAATACAAGTGCTATCTGGAGCTCACTCCAGCTCTGTGGCCTGGCTTCTGTGAGTAAACTTTCTTAAACATCAGGGTTAAAATTGAGATTCTGGCTTAGTAGATCTGATCTGGGCCCAGACGTTGTACTTCTAACAAATTTCCAGGTGATGCTGACATTAATGATCCATGGACCATGCTTGGAAGCATAAAGACTTTAGAAAGCATAAATTGTGTAACCTGAAAGAGTGTGAAGAATGATACTTGAGACCCTTTCTCCTTTGTGGAAAGAGTTCATTTAAAGGATAAACTTCTGTCCCAGCGACTGCCCTACCTTATTTTACACACCACAGGCCTTCATCACAGTTGGCTTTGGCTCTATTATGGGTGATGAAGTTGGCAGATCTCTTGTTTCATTAGTAGCTCTGCAGAAGAATGTGAGGAACCCTCAGAGAGAGAAAGGAGAAGCAAGAGCCAGGAAAGCAAGCAGCAGGCAGCGTTGAGCCACAAAAAGATGGAGGAATGAACCATGCCCAGGGACCATAGTAAAGATCTGGGGAGGGAAATTATTAAACATGACTGAAAAATTCTAGTAAAGTGGATGAGGCTTGAGGCCAGTACAATTTGAAGATGTTATTATGCAGAAGTTGATGAATACTAGACATGATACTAGACATATAATTAAATCTATAGCAAGGTATCTAATTGAAATGTGAAGCACAAATCTCAGCTATTGGGGAGGCTGAGGCAGGAGGATCAATTTCAAGGCCAGGCTGGGCACTTTAGTGAGACCTTTTCTCAAAACCAAACCAAACAAAGCATTAAAAGGCCTAGGATGTAGAACTTGTCTGGCAGGCACAAGGCCCTGGGTCAATGCTCAGTACTATACAGACACACAAAAATGTTCTATGAAATGGAATAAGAATTTATTTTGATAATAAGTTGAATATATTTATATTAATATGAAAGCCATTGATACCATCTTTATTTAAGAGCAGTCATTGTTGTTTTAGATCAGTGAATATTAAAACAATTAAAAGGGATTTCCAGGTTTATTCTCAATGTCTATACCACTCCTACTTTTTAGTTAAGATCTTAGCCAGGCATGGTGGCACATGCCTGTAATCCCAGCATTTTGGGAGGCTGAGACTGGAGAATCGTGAGTTCAAAGCCAGCCTCAACAATGAAAAAGCACTAAGCAACTCAGTGAGACCCTGTCTCTAAACAAAACACAAAATAGGATGTGGCTTAGTGGTCAAGTGCTCTTGAGTTCAATCCCCCCCCACCCAAAAAAAAAAAAAAAAGATCTTAATGTTGTCACTAAAGAACTCTACCAACAGGTTGTTAAGGTATTGGTATCTGAAGAACAGCAAGGGTGGTGGAATATGATGGACATCATAGCCCTAACTTTATGTATGACTGCATATATGTTGTGATTCTATACAACTTACAACTAGAGAATTGATATGTTATCCTCTATCTATGTACAATGAATCATTTACACTGTTAACATGTAAGCCTAAATAAAAAATAATAATAAAAAAAAACTTTAAACTCAAATAGAGTAGATAACTCAAATTTGAAGCTCAGCTTACTTACATGATGAGCAAACTTTTTTGTTATTGTTATTTTGCCTGAATATTGTCATAAAAATTCCTAAATTGGAATGTCTTTTTATAAGTCATGCATAGGTAAATTGACTATGGTTCCCAGTAAGCAACTTAATACATCTGTCTACCCACTTCTGAAGAAGATAAGTTCATCCCTTTTATTGGCTCAATAAAATTTTCATATTGTGTTTATATATAAACTTTACTCTCTTGACTATAGGGAGTTTAAGCTTTACCTGGGACATAAGACACATACAAAATAACTTTAAGGCAAAATGGAGACTAATAATTGCCATAATAAAGGGGATAAAAACAAAGTTTTTAAAGGCACATAGAAAAAAGCTTAAGATTGTTTTCACCAAAGAGTTCTCAGAACTAAGTATTCAAGTTAACAATAAACTTAACAGTCAGAATGGCCTAGAAATAGGATACTGAGGTAAGGAGAGATGGAATAAATCCATAGATGTAGAAAATACAGGGTGTTGTAAAGGAAGAGCAATAAATTGGAACAAGGTGGGCATAAGAGGGAACAAGAGGGGGAAATGAGGACATGTTGTATTAGAGCAAAATGTCATTCTGTTTTGGCTCCCCAGCTCAACTCTACCTCCTCTCTCTCAGATCAACACGGTCTGGTCTTCAAACTCCAACACTCTAGTTCTGATTTTTAGCTTCTTTTCAAGGCCAAAGCATTCTGATCATGGTCCTCCCTTGACCTTGGTTCATGAGGAAGCGTCCCACAACCTTTGCACTGACATCTTCTCCTCAAGCACCTTCCTGACTCATGTTCAGTATCTGCAGTCCTTTTGTTACTTAACACCAAGGCTTTGCCATTCTGATCTCAACTTATCCCTAAGCTGTACTGGGCCATGCCTCGGCCTCTGTTGCCTCATGGAGTCAGAGCACAGATCATTAACTTATTATTATCCCATTTTTCTCTAGTCTCTTCCAATCATACCTGTAATTTCCCTAATTCCTATAATGATTCCTTTATCCCTCAGTTATCCAATGAGAAGCAAAAATGTTAGGCCATGTTCTCTTTTATCCTGAATACCAAGTCATTCATCAAATTTTCATACTTTTGTCTTTTTAGTCCTTCAGTCTCTGTGTGTCAGAACCTTGGTGTCCAAACTATTCCTGCAATAGCTTTACCACAGTGACTCTAGCCCTTGCTGAATGGCAATTAATCCTAAGCATGCTCATCATAACTTTCAATGCAAAATTTTTGAATGTCTTCACATTTCCTCAGATATCAAAATCAAATCTTTTGATTGACTTTCACAGAGCCTCGCAATTTGATCCAATTCCATGTTTCCTTGTCTTGCCTCCCTGCTCTCTGTAGTTTAGTCACTGCCCAGTGTAAGCAGAGCTGGTGGCGACCATCCCATAGTGATATGATTCCTCCTTACCTGTCAAATTCGGTGTACCACTGTGCTTCAGGAACCCTTTACTGACTTCTTGATTTTTTTTTTTTTTACCTTCCATACATAATCTATGTGACATTATTTTATACACCTATTTTAAAAATTTTTCTATGTTATTTCACATTCATTCATTCTTTCTCTACAAACTAACCAAGTAGGGTCATGATTTTGGCTTCATGTTTTGTTGTGTTTCACTCTGATTTCAAGTGTCTAATGTGATGATGAACATGCCATGGGTTTTTATAAGTAGTTATGAATAATGAGCTAGAGAGAAAAAAAAATAAATGGTTTGGAACAGACATTTTAGAACAGTTATGTAAAAGGCACTGTATAAAATAGAGCTATGCTAAATGCAAACTTACCAGAGAAGACACTAGGTATCTTGGAAAGAAAGCTTTTGACAGTACGAATAGGAATTCCATTTTTTTCATCTTGCATGCGTGCTATGACATCTTCCATCTAAACAAGATAATAAAACAATGAAAACCTTCAGAAAGTTGAACTTTTTGAGAGAAATCAATTTTCATATCAATTTTGTATACCAGTTTTGCCCAACTAAGCACAGTGCCATTTTCTTTCCTTTCTAGACTTTGTCTCATTAATATTTTAAGTTTGTTTAACAGGAGATGAAGAAAATTACAAGGAAAATGGCAATGTGGGGGTCCATTAAGCTACTAACAGGAATGTTGGTCTGAATATTGCCTTTCTTCTGGCTTCAAATTCTTTGGTTATAAAAGTTGAGATAAAACAGTATTTCATTTTTAAGTCAGAAACCACTGTCACAGCAAATTCACACTTTATTAATGTTATCTCTACTGAAATAAAAGAAAATTGAAGCCTCACAAGTATCTGCTTGGATTCCTCTTCAAGCAAGTATTTCCATGATTTAGTTTAACTGAAGTTTTTACAACCTGCCTGGAAATCCAGGACAGATTACCAGCAACTGCTGTTTCTCTTGCCTAGGCACTTACTGGAACAAGATGAGTTACACACACATATATAAATGCATGTGCATGCGTGCGCAGGGACACACACACACACACACACACACACACACACACGATAAAATGAAAGCCATATCGTAGCCTCCTGCCCAGTTAGTGGATTCTACTGTATCTTTATTTCAATCTTGTTAGTATACGCTCTTTTGCTTTGAAAAATTTCCATAGTTCTAAAAGGCTGTACTCTACAAAGTCTAATGCAGAATTTAGTTCTAAATAACATGCATTAAGATCATAGCCTCAGACTTTCCTCATGTATTTCTATACCTGTAATACACACATACACACAAAAATATCCATGTTGTAGTACAGGACTTTAATCCATTTATCCACTCACTCATTCCAGAATTAGTCAATGATCACTAACTCTAGGTCAGACTTACTGATAGTTTTTAGGACATCAAAATGAATATAATTCATTCCTGTCCTAAAAGAAGCCTCAGTCCATAATGAAAATCAAGGTGAAATTTGAGTAAAGTTTGGAGTTTAGTTGGTAGCGTTGTACTAGTTTCAAATTCCTGTTTTGATAATTATGTCCTGGTTATATAAGATACTAACATTAGGGAAGTTGAGTAAAGGGTCTGTGGGAATTCTCTGTGTTGTTTTTGTTTTCCTTCTGTTGCTTTCTGTAAGTATACAATTTCAAAGTAAAAAGTTCTTAAAAAGTCAAAGTCTAAATTTCACAATGAATTATCAAATTCCCATCAACACAGCTTCAGAATGATTTTCAACTCAGAAATCTAATTTGTTTGGAAAAGGGTCTTCAGATTTATTACTAAGAGAAACAACTGGGGATGCAGTTTTAACATAAAATAAGTCTGTATTTGACTATTAGCTCTTCTAATTATTATCCATGTAACTATGAGCAAGACTTCTAACTTCTCTAAGACTCAGTTTCCTCATCCATATAATGGTGATACTACTACCTAAATAAACTCCCTCACAATGTTTTTTGTGTGCCCTTAGAGTGGGGCAAAATATATTACAGTCAAATGATATAATACATATATAAAGCCTAGTACATAGTTACAATAATAAATATTGGACTTAGGATATCTACATACACCCTGACTGGTGGGAAATGTGTATACTCCACTTCCATGTTTCTTTGCACGTGGAGGGAGCATCATTAGCATGAATCCTCATCCTCTTTCTGCCTCCTAACTTACTCCAGGGGAGATGGGTGACTTATCAGATGGTCAGGGATGAGCTGGGAATGAGAGCTCAGCAGGTGGTTGGGCCCATTCCTTTTCTCTTGGCTGGAAGTCCACATCCAACTCTGCTGATGGAGAGCTGCCTGCACTGGTGCACAAGCAAGTGTGTTCAGGACTGTGTTTCAAAATTAAAGGTTATTTGTCCACTTTACAAAAGCTTTATTAGCAATCAAGGTGATTTGGTGACACTTCTGTGTGCTTTTCTCTTTGGTGGTAGTTTTCAGTTCAGAATTCAAGCAGGAAAAGAAAGTGTTTGTTATCAGGCTTCTCGAGGCCCCAGTAATGATCAAATGCCCCACTTCTTGTGTAATAAAGATATCAACATACAGAAATATGAAAATAGATGTTCTATCATGACTCTTCATGTTGTTACTATTTGCCCTTGATTCACCTGACACAATATTCTGAAATAAAGAATAAGCTGCTTTGCCTTGCTTGGTATCAGGCCCTAAGCCCTGTATTATCTACTTAATGGTTTAAACCAGGCTGGATTAGACAGATATGGAGACCTCCCTGACTCCCACTTTAATCACCTCAGTGCCCAGAGCTGTGGCAACAATCACCTCTGCTTAGGGGTTGAATTAAAGAGCACAGCCACGGGTAGAGGTGCTTTCTGTGTAAAGTCACATTACCTCTCAGTTCATTGGACCCCAATGAGTCAAGACCAGGAGGCAGGAAACAAAGTGACTTCTGTGGTTGTATTTCAAAACCTACCGTTTTTTTCCTGAGTCAAAATATCTACAGTAGGGAAAAAAAAAAACAACTCCAATATAAAAATAGAATTTGTGTTCTCAACTGAAAATGTGATCATGGAAATGGATTCAACTGCTTCTATTTTTGTTCTGATGTGATTTATCCATGAAACTCACCATGACCTAAAATAAGCAAAAACAAACAAACAAAACAAAACATTAGCAACAAAAACCAAAAGCAAAGACAAAGACAAAAAAAAATCTGGTTTCCAAAAACAAAAATCAGTCACAAAGTCCACATATAAAATACAAATTCATCCCATCCCCTGAAGGTACATCACACATTCACTCAGGGTCTATTAATTTTTTTATTACCTTTGGCTTTAACACGTTTGATTATCTGCTTTCCCACCATTAGCAAGAGATAATGGGTGAGAGAGAATGTTGAAAGCAGGCAAACTAATAGAGCAGACAAGACAGCAAGAGAAATGTGCAACAGTAAAAAACAAATCCAATAAATATCAAAACCCTGAGAAATTTTCAGTTAAGGCCAAAAAACTCAGATATTTCAAGCATCACAAGAGAAAATATACATACGTACTACGTGTACACACACAGATATATACTACATATACACACACGCACACACACAGTATACACACACACAGTTGTCCTTTGGTGTCTTTGGGGGCTTGGTTCCAGGTCTCCCTAAAGACATCCACAGATGAAGTCCCTTATATAAAATGAACCAATATTTGCATATAACTTATACACATAGTCCTGTACACTTAAGTCATCTCTAGGTTACTTATAATACCTAATAAACTAATAAAATGTAAATATTATGTATATAGTTGACACACTGTTTGTTTAGGGAATAATGGCGAGGAAAAGTCTGTACATGCTCAATTAAGATGGAATGTTTTAGAATATTCTTGATCAACAGTTGGTTGAATCCATGGATATATAACCCACAGGTATGGAGGATGGACTGCATAGATATGTATTCATAAGATGCCATTGTGTGGTAATGGGTTATTCTGCATTTTCATTCTCATAAGCTGGTTTCTGAGGCCATGAACATGGGACAACACAGCACTGGACTGTGGAGAGGAGAGCTGCCATGCCTTGGCTCATTGAGTCTTGGTCAGAATCCTATCCTTCAAAGAAAAATTTAGAAGCAGGTAATCTAAAAGATTTCTTTTAGCTACAAAACTACTAGAAATAATCATTAGCGGGTAAGTTTCCTCACTAAGTTAGAGTCAACCCTCTGTCAGAAATACATAGGTAAGGAAATTAAATGGAACCTTCTACAAATGCATTTGCTTTCAACTGTTAGCATATTTTAATCACAATGAAAATGTGAGAGTGATAAAGAGCATGCACTAAGCCAATGAGACCTTAGAACTGACCTGAGTTGAATATTGGCTGGAATATTTACAAGCTAATAAAGAAGTAAGTTAATCACTCTGACACTCATTTTTTCCCCTCTGTAAAATGGAGATTACAATAATGGTACACACATCTTCTAAAGGGTGAAGATTAATGTAACAATGCTAATTAAATGCTTACCAAAAAGCATCCTCATCGTATCCTCATGATATTCTTCCCTTTTCTATATTAGGAAGCCCCAGTTCCTTCTACAATTCAGATGCCAAAAACAGCTGTAGTTAAGTGCCAAATACTTACTAGAATTTGTCAAGTAGTAAGTAGACAGAGATGCCTATGAGTTCTACCTTAGATTTCTTATAGAAGACTGAGTTTATGTTGGCCCTGGAATGATAGAAATTTGATTAGAAGAAATGCCAGGAGAAATATTTGTGCATGTAAGAAAGAACTAAAAACTATGTAAACTATGAAAAAGTTATATTTAAAAGAAATGGGAATTAGATTGCATTCATCTCTGGCAAAATGAAAATGTCTTTGCTCTCATATTTTCTTGACATATTTGCCTCTTGAAGTTCTTTAAAAGAACAAAAAATTGAACCGAATTGAGTACTCTTTGCAAAAATAATCTTTTATTCTATGTAAACAAATTCACTATGTGTGATAAAAGTAAAACAGTTGTCTTTTGCAAAATAGCTTTGAGAATAGCTATGGCATGGTGTGTTCAAAATATTTTTTAGCTGGGCGTGATGGCATAGGCCTGTAATCCCAGTAACTTGGGAGAGACTGAGGTGAGAGGATCCTGAATTCCAGCCTGGACAACTTAATGAAATCTGTTTCAAGATGAAAAAGAAAAAAAAAAATTGAGGGGAAGCAGGAGAGGGATAAGATGGAGTGGAGGGAGCAGGAAGAGAAAGAAGAGGAGGGAGAGAAAAGGAGGAGGAGCAGGAGGAGAAGGAGAAGAAACCAAAGAAAAAAACCTTTTTCTATTCCTGTATTATGGAACCTTTCATGAGTTACTAGTAAACTTAGTAGGGAAAACATAGCTTTCTTTAACATGTGAACTTATTGAGCAAAGAAATCTGACCTTATTTATCTTCATATTGCTAATATATAAAGTAAAAAAAGTGGGGAGGATATGCTGCAGTTTTGTTAAAGGCACACATTTGATTTTCATTTTTCTGAGAGAACCAAAGCAAAAGTGAACATTTAATTAACTTAAGATTCGGCCTTGAAATGTTTGAAATGATTTTTTTCTTTTTGCCTAACATTTGGTGCAAAAATAAGTTATACCAGAAATAGCGGGACTGAAAGGCTCAGTGTGTTGTAGGCTAAAACACTCTTATTCTGTCTGTTCCATTTAATGCAGAAATTCTTCAGCTTATATTAAAGGAATTTCTCCCTTCAATGCTTCTGAGTAAATCTGTTTATAAAACTGTCTTCCTGCTTATAGATGTGACACTCAAGTTCACTGTGGTGAGTAAGCTCTCAAGATGAAAGGCTCAATTGAAGTCCAACAGGAGCTCTTTTCCCAAGAATCCATAATTAGCCTTTCCTTTAGGATAGCTTACATGTCACTTCCGTGCTGGTGATGTATTTCAAACCCTGCTCAGGTTAAATGGTCCCTGCCCCAGCACTCTTGCCAGGAAGGAAAGAGGGAACACATTATGCAGACACATCTTCCTCAAAGAGTTGCTAATTATTCATGGGGGCCTCACTAGACAGGGATCCCACATACTGATGAAAACAAAACGATTGCCTTGAAAACTTTCTATTTCTCTAATGTTCTAAGCAATAATGGAAGTTTAATTCAATTTATTTGTAGCTATATTTGCCAGAACTTTATCACAATATCATTTCTACTGATTTCATTAAGCAAATAGCTTTGCTGAGACACCCAGACTGCAGGCGAAAACGCTGAAGTAAAGCTAAAACATTTTGTACTCTAGTTCTGAAAGAGAAATGAATCAGTCAAAATTTCAAAGGAAGTTTTCCAACTTCTTATTGTAACCCACCATTACATACAGGTATTTGGAGGCATAAATGAGAAACTAAATGGGCATATTGAATGGGCTTTCTCCTATGTGAACATAATTTCAATTTATTATGTGTAACATCATTTTAAGTGCTTGCTATGAAAATGGGAGAAATGATCACTCAAGTGCTTCTTGGCTTTCTTAGGCAATTAGGTGGTGGCAGGTATTACATACTTTAAATCTGCTTATAATTTTCCCTTCAGCAATCCTTTCTAAGAACAAAATTGATTTGCACATTGGAATTGAGCAGTGAAAGCAGAGGAAGCACAAGTTAGGCTCTAATGAAAGTTAAATAAGAATAATGAAATTAAAATTTGCAACACAAACTGTTTTTGCTGCAATAATTCAATTACGGCTGCTTCTAATTGATATGATTTCCCTCCACATTACAGCTGATGGCAGTCAGTATCTTAACTCAGAATTAATTACTCTTTTCATATGGAAAAGCTGCCATCTTCATGAATAATTTTGACAAAAAATAAACTAGTAAAATATAGTTACATGTAAATCTTTCCTGGTTCATTTTAATTTGAGAAAAAAAAAAACTAATCTGAGATCTTAGAGATTTTATCTTTTTATGATTTTACAGAAATAGAGGTAGTTTTTTTTTAATGTATGGTTTTTTGTTTTGTTTTCAAACAAATCATTTCTCTCACCCATCTCGAGGAGTATAACCTCTACTCAAAAGAAATAAAACAAATAAATAAAAGAAAAACTACGATTATTGTCTTGGTATTGCTTGGGTTGCAAGTGGCAGAATCCAAAATTAAATTTAAGTCATTACAAACAAAGAAATGTGCCTAGAAAACTCAAAGACAAGCATATGGGCAGCCCTAGACACAGCCCACCTTCTGGACATTATCACTGCCTCCTCTTTTTGGTAGCAGATCAAAGAATAAAACTAAAAAACAGAGATAGAGTTGTATGGTGAGAAAAAAATGTAAGAAAAACTGCCTAGGGTTGGGGGGACAGTGGGAGAGTTGCGGTTGGGTGGAGAGAGACAGAGAGAGAGAGTAGAGAAAGTGCTCGCTGAGTGAGCTTGAGAGTACCTGCAGAAGGGCACTGAATAATGAAAGCCAAAGAAAGATAAAAATTAATGCAGAAAGGGGCTTTGGGCAGACAAACAAAACAACTGGAGGAGTTTTCACAGCTATAAAAAGGAGAAAGAAGGAAATAATGTGGCCAAACACAGTACTTGGCTAATTACAGGTAATCTTTGGCCATGGTATTCGCCATGAGGTAGAAAATGCCAAAGGTGTTACATATATGTGAAAGAGTAATTCAAGTTCTCAGAATGTTCTTATTGCTGAATGGTGTTATTTCTTTAACTTTCAAAAGGAGACTCATGGTTAATGAGTGAGAGTTCAGGTAGGTAATGGTCAATATCTACTGCAATGTTGGGAAAAGATTCATAAGGATAATAAGGTTGAACTGATTAAGCAAGAGGGTAGGAAGGCTAAGGAGATGGAGAGGGAAAGAGGAGGCAGAAACTGGGAATACCTTGGTCTCTTGTTTCATCCTTGGCTTCAAGATGGCAATGAGTAATCCCCTCGTGTATGAGGATAAATTGTGTTGGAATGCTGCTGCTTCTGCCCCTCCATCTTCACAATTTTAATATCTCTGAAGGGTGTCTCTGTAGTGATCTCAAATTCATTTCTACATTTGCCTTTGTTAATGTTAGAAGACATTGATTTGGGTGGAGCTCCTGTACTCGGCCCAACAGGCCAATCCAAAATGGAATTACTCATGCTGAAGATCCATACTATATATATATATAAAGTCAAAACCAAGTAATTTATCTGACCTTCCAAGAAATGAGACAGAGAGAAGGAGACAGAGAGAATAGCCAAATCCCCAAACAGATCAGTTTTAGCCAGCATGATAAGGAAGTCCCCACTGCTTTAACCTTTACAAGGGAAGTATCTTTGAAATAATCAATCTGCATGTTGCTGTTTCTGCTTTCCTTGACCATTTTCTGCCTATAAACAAAAGCCTCATCTGCTTAGTTCATTGAGACATTCCTTTTATTATATAGAGTGTTGCTCAGTAGTAGATGCACAAAAGCTAATTAAGATCTTTACACTAAATGTGGTAATATTTTTTTTTACACCATCAACTTAGCTTCTTGAAATTCTCTCTTAAATGGACTTGATAATCCCTGTCTCACCTACATCAATCTGCTCCATGGAAAAATACCAGAATTAAATGGGAAATAAGTCTGAATATTTCACCCCTTATTTAAAATTTCCTTAGAACTGACAATCCTGTGAATTCTCTACAAGTTAAACAACTACTCTAATTTCACCACAGTCATTGGTGAAGGTTGTCATTTTAGCCTTGTAACTTGCTACTTTTTTTTTTTTTTTTTTTTTTTTTGGTACCGGGGATTGAACTCAGAGGCACTCGACACTGAGCCACATCTACAGCTCTATTTTATATTTTATTTAGAGATAGGGTCTCATGAGTTGCTTAACGCCTCGCCGTTGCTGAGGCTGGCTTTGAACTCACAATCCTCCTGCCTCAGCCTCCCAAGCTACTGGGATTACAGGCATGCGCCACTGCACCTGGCCATAACTTGCTACTTCTAATGAATTGTGTTGGAATCCTTCTCCTTCTGCCACTCGATCCTCACAATTTTAATGTTCTCATGCTTTGAACATAACCTAGCAGCTGATCAGTGCCTTGACTTCTCATATACCATGACTTCTACAGGTGCATCTTCTTTTCCTCCGTGCCCGTGGGAATACAACTATGCTTATAGGAATCTCTTTTTGTAGAGGCACCCCCTCCTCTATAGAAAAATCTTAATTTTCTCCAGAGACCCCCACCATAAATGTTCTTAGATTCTCAGCAAATTCTCTGCAAAAGAATTTTTAGGAAAAAAATATGCCTGCAGAAGCAACGTGTCATAAGAAAAACTAACCCAAGGCCTTCACGGAGGCATTTGCATTTCAGAGTTAGGTCCTGGAAAGCCAGCTGGTGGGAGAAGGAAAAAAAACTCTCCCTTTTCCAGGCACTGATTTTCACCAGTGCCCTTGGCCTGAATTGGTTGCCCAGGACAGTAGAAAAACCTACTGTTATGTGAACCTCTGCAGATTGTGAACCTCTGAGCCCCTCACCCTATACACTAGGTATAAAGTTCTAAAACTTCCTGAACTCAGCATTCAGGGGGACTGATTGATAATGGCGAAAGTTTTTTCCCTCTGAACCTGGCTCCGCCAATAAACCTGCCTTCTACTACCTCTTTGGTGTCTAGCCTCATCTACAACATTCTCACTCTGCTTTCTTACTAAAGAATTAAATGGGAAATAATCCCTTCCTCATCCTTTCATACTATCTCTTTCATCAAGACTGATTGTAATAATGGCTCCTTTTGAACTCCTTAAGGCCTTTATTTGCAGTTCTTTTCTCATATCCACTGCCACCTTTTTTCTCTTATGACTTATTTTATTTATATAAATACATAGAATTGCCTTTAGATTATAAATGCTTTGATGATTTGCACAATTTTGCTGTTGGAGGCATGGGCTATGAGAAATTCTGGAGGACTGATCGCTTTTACTTTGTTCATTTCTATACTGTTTTTATGGTCTTCTGGTTTTGTTTTGTTTTGCTTTACAAGTACATACAGTATTACCTATATAGCTGAATTTTTCTTCATTTGTATTATTTAAGAATTCTCATCTAATGAGATTAAAATCTTAAACTGGATGTCCTTTATTCAGACATCTGTTGTCATGCATTTTGAGGTCAAATAGCCCCAATTGCCTGTTATATTGTCTGTAAACACTTTGTACAATTGTCAGTGACCTTCAACAACCAATTAGTTGACCCAGAAATTATCTTTTTTTAATCATTTAAATTCAGAACTAATGGATTAAATTGTTTATATTCCTTTTTTATTAGTTCACTATAACCCTAAAAGAAAAAATCAATAGTCTTATCAAATCAACCCTCGGAAGGATAGAGCAGAATTCCTGATACATGAAGGGTCTCTTGTAAACTTTTTTTTCCCTTAGTTCTGGTGATTGAGTACAGGGGCACTTTATCAGTGAGCTATACCTCCAAAGCTTTTTATATTTTTATTTTGAAACAGTGTCTCACTAAGCTGCTGAGGCTGGCTTCCAACGTGTGATCCTCCTGCCTCAGCCTCCCAAATAGCTGGGATTATAGGTATGCACCAGTAAGCCAGCTCTTGTGGACTTTTTATCGATACAAGTGCTTAATTTTAGATGACTTCTTTCTTCTCCTATTTTAATTTCTGAAACCAGCTTGAAATGCAGCCAACATCCAGAGCTTAATAAATATAGACTAATCATTCCTTAAAATAATACCATCAATGAATATTCAGAAAACAAAATATTTTAAAACAGTTGTTGAAAAAAAAAGCTCTTTGGGGGTGGGGTTACTAGGGATTAAATCCAGGGGTGCTTAACCACTGATATACATCACCAGCCCTTTTTATTTTTTATTTTGAAACAAGGTCTCACTAAGTTGCTTAGGATCTTACTAAGTTTCTAAGGCTGGCTTTGAACTTGCAATCCCCCTGCCTCAGCCTCCAAAGTTGCTGGGATTAAAGGCATGTGCCACCATGAATGGCAAACAGTAATTGATTTTGATAAGAGAAAGTCAGATGATGCAGAGCATGCCCAGATTCAGCTAATCCTCTTGAGGTTTGGGCAGAAAGAACCAATAAGAGATGTCAAGGGACTCTTTGCCATTTTAAAACATCTCACCAAAGAAAAGGTGCTTCACAATACATCCCCAGAGTATCATAAATTTATGATAGCTTTGGAATGAAAGAATTACTCTAATGTTTCAGTTCTCTGATTTAAATCCCAGCTTCTCTTTGTAGCCATTTATGTCTGCTGTTCCTAAATTCATACCCATCTTTCCAAAGCCATTTACATATCCCAACTCCTTGGATAATACTCTCTATATGTAAATTACCTGTTACCTATTATTTATTACTTGTCTCACTCAAGCTTAAAATATGCCCTGCCATTTCACGGTTTCAGAACAAGTTAACAATATTGTGTTTTTCGTATTCATAGTCTTCATCAGTCCATAGGTTCTGATTCCTAGAGCCACAGCATCCTCTTTTCCTTGACAGGCAGGCTCAACCTGAGGTATAGAGGACTTGTCTCTACAATTGTCCCTCCTGCTTGATAGCTGTGAAGAAAATCTGGTGGACCTTTGGCCACTGGGCAACACTGATCCACCTCCAGACACCTGTGAAATCCATGTTCTCCTTTCCTTCAATACTTCTACATTTCTCCAGAACCTGGGATGAACACACAATGATGTGCATGCTTACTTCCTCTCATGCCTATGCTGAAAACCTCAGAAGAAGAATAAACAGGCACAATGGAGGAAAAGCACTTCTGTTATCTCCATAAACTAATTAAAAATAACATACTTAACCAGTGGTAAAAAGAAAGCTCCATCATTATGATGTTTTCCAATTCAGAAGATGATATGTTTTTCAAAGACTTACAACACACCCATGATTTTGTAAACAAAGATACAAACTTGTTTTGTGGCAACTCTGAAAACAAATGATGCTTCTATTGGTTTTTGAAGACTTTGTCCCTTATCCTTTCCTCATCAGCTAAAAACTCTTTACTTTTCCTTAGATTTCTTTCTCTGGAAGTTTGTCATCTCTGGAAATCTCCTGGGCACCTATACTGTCAGGCATCATTCTATTTAAAAATATTATAATTTAAAAACATTTATATATCCTGCTCACAATGGTTGGTGTTATCTGAGAAATATTTTTGAGCTCTTAGGGCAAAGACAATGTCAAATTTGTCAGATACATTAAAGTAATCACTATTCCACCTTGATTACAGAAAATCTAAGTGACTTCAAAAAGGTTTGGATGAATTTATGAGAGACAAAGACATAAATGGCTACAAGATGAGATTTAAATCAAGAGGCTTTATGTATATAATTTCAGCTGTTACATCCAAGTACAAAACTTATTTAACTTTTAATTTGGTGTCTGTCACAGACAATTAACTACAAACTATAAAATGTACAAGTCTACTCACCCATACACTCATATTTGTGACAAGGAATTTCTTTAATATATCATACTCAAGTTGAACATGTATGCTTCAAAAAAGATAATAAATCAATAAAGATAATAAATAAATAAATAAAGATAATAAACCCCAGCACTACAGAAAAAAGGTAATGAAAACCAAAATTTGTTTACACCCTTCTTTGTTCCTCTGTGCCTAATTTAAAATATCTCATACCATCAAGCCTACTTATATCATATTTTTTAACTAGAAAATAAGGTGGGAAGATATTGATCCAGTAAAAATAAATATAAGAATGTGGATGTCATCACTTTGTGAAAGATACCATCACACTTCCATTATTTCTACTAGGTGAGACAAAGATTCTTAGATAATAATGGAAGACAGAGGTGTGAGGTCTTTTCCAAGGACTAGGAAAAGAGGCTTATGTAGTGGTTTCACTGATAAAATAGTTCACTTGGGTTGGACTCTTTTATAGAAAACGCAAAAGAAAATGCCACATTATATGTTCTGCCCACCCCCCTTTTTCAAGAGGAATTCCCTGTGAGAATTAAGCCCTTCAGAGCATCATGTATATAATTATCTTCTCAGTGCTTTCAAGGTTGATATAGACTATTCTCATTCCAAATGCATAAGGAGTTAATTTATTATATACAATTGATGCCTCAAGCCATTAGAACCTAATATTCTTCGGAAATTTGAATGGACAATGCTGTTCTAGGCAGGACCTAACTGTCAAGGCATGGAGTGCTATTTTTGAAGCCATAGGCTAAAGCTCTACTCTGTTTCCATTGAGAGAAAACATGAAGGATTTGGATTAAGTGTAGGCAGAAAGGCTAAAAATACATGTTTTTAATGATGTGGCATCAAGAAATATTTCTTTCATGATGATTTCCTCATAAAATGAGGCCTAGGAATATGTCTAGGATAATTTTAGAATAGTTCTACCAAGAGTGACCAAAAGGATGATGTTACAGGCATTGTCACCTTATACATGAGTATTGCTTAGCCTGGGTCCATTCGGATGGCTTAGTCCAAGAATGAAGATCTGGTCTGTGATTCTTATTAAAAAGAAGAAGAAGAGGAAGAAAAAGGAAAAGAAGAAGAAGAGGAAGAAAAAGAAAAAGAAGAAGAAGGTGGAGAAAGAGGAGGAGGAGAGGGAAGAGGAGGGGGAGGAGGAAGAAAAATTATTATTATTATTATTATTATTATTATTATTATTATATGAAGATAAGGAAAAAGCAGTTAAGAAGAACAAGAGCATAATCATGCCAAAGAGGAAGGTTCATTTCAGATGCACACACCAAAATAACTACAGTCGAATACCACAGAAAGATGTAATGGTCTATGCATATGACAATGGTCCTAAGATCAAAATGAAGCTGAAAGATTCCTATTACTTAATGACACTGAGCCTTCACAACATCATAGGGCAGGAAGTGCAATATAATTTATGTACAAAATATTTATTATAAAACTGTCTGCCTTTAGTAGTAGCCTCATACATCTCATCTTCAACTTGTCTTTTGATTGTACCATTTTCTTTTGTACTGGATTTAATCTCATATGGCTTTGTCCATCCTGGCCATAAGAGCAAAAGGTTATACCTATATAAAGCTTCAGAGTGTGGTAGGTTGTACCATTCAGGTTTGTGTAAGTGCACACCATGATGCTCACGTGACAATGAACTGGCCTAATAACTCAGCTCTAAGAACATATTTCAATTGTTCAATGATTCATGGCTGTATGTGTACATTGATTTCATTATTTGTCTTATATGTTTTATGCTTTTCAAAGTTTTAAATTGGTATCTGCTACTGCTGAGTTTGACCTTTTCCACTGTGTGACATTTCTGGTTTATTTATCTCATACATTGATTTTTTTAAATTTCCAATTCCTAGAATTCTTTAGAGATCAGTAAGTAAACTGTAGACATACGAAAGGAAAAGAATTTCCACTCTAATTGCACCCTTGCTAGTGCTTCCAGTTCAAGGCACTACAAAGTTAAAATAAATTTTATTTTTCAGAAGCTTTTGAACAGCCATATTGATCTTTCCAGTTCACTGAACAGTGAGCTTTAAAGAAAAGAAAATTTAATGTGACTCTTCTGATTCACCCTTTATATCCAGAAGGTTGGAAACAGATTTGTCAAAATCACCTTCTTCTTGTTCACCTATGAAAGAAAGCTCTCTGCATAAGACTTAGTTGCAACTATTTATTCATTCTACTCTACTATCAAGAGAGAACTTAGGACTAGTGGTACATGAATTTATTCAAAATCCCAAAGCAAAGTAGATTCAAACCTAACACACACACACACACACACACTCACACACACATATAACTTCTGATCCAATAACTGCCTCTTTTATATCCCCCATGTTTTCTTCATGAATTCCAAGGGAGTCAGAGTGCCTGTCTGCCTGTGCCCTAACAACATTTCTCAATGATTCCATGAGAAAATGAAATAGGAGGAAGAAAAAAAGAAATTGTACCTCACTTATTGCTAGCATCTATGACCATTAACATAAGGTTTGAACATGGACCTCAG
Organism: Geosciurus inauris; assembly: GCA_004024805.1. Classification (NCBI taxonomy): domain Eukaryota; kingdom Metazoa; phylum Chordata; class Mammalia; order Rodentia; family Sciuridae; genus Geosciurus; species Geosciurus inauris. The sequence goes on along the minus strand of PVHX01004212.1, from coordinate 67,333 downwards.
AAGGTCATGGTAATTATTTTGAATTATTTAAAGTGCTATTTGATAAGTGCTATTTGATAAGTGCTAAATCCCCAAGAGACTCCTTGATGGTTTGAAATGCTCTCCAATGAGAGTCCACAATTGCTTCATGTTTCCCAGCTAAGAGAACTTTGTGGATCTTTATAGTAGTACACAGCTGGAATATTTAAAAACAATTGTTTTCTAATTGTCTTTGAGAATACATTAAAATTACAAATATATATACTTTGCATATATATATATATATGTATATTTTTAAACTGCACCTGCTCCCTTAAAATTTTGAAGCTCTCATGGATATTACAACTTTGACAACTGGGGCAGGGAAGAATGTTGCCTTTCTTGATCACAGAACCATGTGTACATCTCAAGTCTGTCATCTGCTGAATGATTTTAGGCAAGTAACTGAACCTTTCTGGGTCTTTGCGCTCCTTTCCTTTAAAATGAAAATGCTCCTTCCTTGCTGAAACATGTGCTTGAGAGCATTTGTGCCGTTTTCCTGTTCCTGTACAGACTCTGAGATGAAATTCTTTCCAAGAGAACACTTCTCTCAACTGAGACTATCCTACTTTATGGCTTTCTTTATTCCCTTATTATGACACACTTTGTATTACATTATAGTTGTCCATGTGTACATCTTATTTCTTCTGTTATCTTTTGCTGGAATATTCTGCAGGATGAATACTGGTTTAATTGCATCTATATCCTGAACAGCAACTTTTTTTTTTTTTTTTTTTTGGTACCAGGGATTGAACTCAGGGGCACTTGACCACTGAGCCACATCCCCAGCCCTATTTTGTGTTTTTTTTTATGTAGAGACAGGGTCTCACTGAGTTGCTTAGCACCTCGCCATTGCTGAGACTGGCTTTGAACTCGCGATTCTCCTGTCTCAGCCTCCCTAAGTGCTGGGATTACAAGCGTGAGCCACCGCGCCCGGCTCTGAACAGCAACTTTTGAGAGATTAAATGTACAAAGACAACAGTGAGACTACATTTCACCCTAGAATTCTGACCCACAACCACTGCAAACAGTCCCAGAAGACAAATCATAAGCTGTATAGCAAGGGACCCAGATTGGTCAGTGGAATTGTTGTCAACCCCCCTAATTTTGCCCTTGCTTCCAAATTTGGACATACCGGAGAAAGATGTTCCCCACGTCAGTCACATAAAACGCCAAAACTTAGTTTCCCTATGCCAATACCCCAAGCACACTTAAAGCCATCTCTATCTTGCTCTCTTCCTTTCTCTACTATAAAGTTCTCACATCCTGCTACCTATGTTTGAGTCTTTGCCAAACACAAGTGATGGTGGATGACTCCCTTGAGCACACCCCAAATACAGATCTTTTGTTTGTTCTCATTTAGGTGGGCACTATTTATATTCATAGATATAGACATACATATACACATACATATAGATAAATACACACACATACATACATGCATGCATTTCCAGGAAGGATTTAGGGTTGATCTATGTCTTAAATGATGCCTTTTATATAAGCAAAGTCAAGGATTTAGGGTTGATCTGTGTCTTAAATGATGTCTTTTATATAAGCAAAGTCCCTTTGTAGTTTTAATATTCTATGACAAATAGGTGTAGTCAATTAAAAAATTGATTTGAAACACCTGATCAGAAACACATTATTCTAATATATAAGAGTGGTTTCCTCTGATAAGTAGTTGGTTTACATTTTTATACCTGAGAAGTTCTCAAAGACCAAATTAAACCACTTAATATGCACCAATACTGCTGCTTAGTTCAGAGCCAAGGGCATAAAGTTATCTGATTTCCTCCTGGAGACACTTATCCTTCTGCTAAACACAAAATCACTTTTTAAAAAAAAAATACCTTTGCCATCCATTGTAGGCCCTGAAAACTAAGAATTATCAATGGGGAAAAGATGACCATCTCCCCTCAGCATATCAGTATAAATATGCTACATATTGCAGAAGTGGCTTCTCCTCCCCTGCCTGGCAGCCCTGGGCACTTGTTTGGAATCATTCTTCCTTGGGGAATGGAAACATTCTTCACTATGTTTTGTAAAGGGCTATCCTTGTATATTGGTGCTAGTCTTTTACTAACATAGAAAACAATGAATATATCCTATTCAGGAAATTGGTGAAGTTAGAAAGTGGAGTCAAGTGAAACCAAATTATATGTGACTTACACTTAGACTCCTCTACAATTAGCACTAAATGTACCATTTTAAAAACTTTTGTGGGGGCTAGAGTAGTGGCGCAGTGGTAGAGTACTTGCCTGGCCCTGGGTTCAGTCCTCAGCACCACATATAAACAAATAATAAAACAAAAGATCCATTGACAACTAAAATATATTTAAAAAAAACTTTGTGGTAGCAAATTTAAATAGACACAAAAATAGTCAGAATACTGGGCCCCCATATTCTCATCACCCAGCTGGAAAATCATCAATTCATCATGCCAACTTGTCTTTCAAAAGGAATACAAGCTCCTTCAACAACAACAACATATTTAGGAAAATGTATACTGGTTTTTCAATTTGTGGCTGGTCTTATCTAGCGGGTTTGACTGTCTGTCTCCTGGCCTCTCCTCAGCTATGGATATTTTGGTAACAGACATGACTTTATTTAATGCTTCTTGAACATTTTTTTTCATGTGTAGCAAGAATCCAAAATTATAGAAAAAGTAAGTGAAAATAATATTTCATATACTAATAAAGTAATATTTGCCCTCTGCTTTTTTATAATCTTTAGATTTGTTCATAACAACCATGTAATATGGTTAATGTAATTATTAACAACTTTTTAAGACATGATAGATTAGAGTTCTAAAAATTAAAGTGATAGACTCAAGGTTGCACAGTTAGTGGGAAGGGAATGCTCTAGTGAGGCAGTACATAGGGGCATACCTGCAAAGCACAGCATGGAGGATGATATTTAAATATATATGTGTGCATATATACACATATACATACAAATACATATGCTCAAAAAAAAAAGAATGGCAATTTGCTCTTCAAATAAAATATAAATATTCCTAAACACAGTCTCCTCTCGGGAGAAATTTGAGAAAAAAATTGTATCATACTGACGCTGTTCTATTTGATTGCCTGCAATGATAACCTTTGCATTTCAACCAAGACTTTGAAAAGCTCTCACTTCAATTTCTGCATATCCTCATGCATTCCCTGGGAATTGCTGTTTGGGTTTACAGAATTTTTGAAACTCTAACAAGACCTACATCATTCAATCCACAGGGCAGTTACTGAAATAAATGTTTAATGACTCCAAATGCTTCACTAAAGTAGCTAGTATTTATTGTGAGTCCCCCAGGTAGCAATGTTGCATGCCTATGGGGATCTGTGGTGGTGACAGGAAAGGAGGAATGACTTCCCAGAGGACAGATCTTTCTGTGGTGCTTTGAACACCAAGCACAAATCAGATCAACTGACGCAAGAGATGTAAGAAAATCAATTGATGTGATCAGAACAGATAGCTTGTAAAGTGCCATCTGTAGGACAAAGTGGAAGAATGCGATGTACAGATGAATGGAAATGGAACAGGGGTAACAAAGAGGAAACAACCACAGGAGAAGGAAAAGCTATGACAGAACTCAAATCAGATTAACCTAAGGTCAGCATGGAGAAGCCAACATAGACAAAAAGTCCCCTGTGTAAGACATCAGAGAATGATGCTGGGAAGAAGAGCCAGTCTTGCAGAGAATCAAGGCAGAGGCAGTCTTGCTGAGAATAAGGTCAGAGTCCAAGCAGAGGGGATAACACAATTTTCTCCTGCAAAGGATTTTTAAATTTTCACAGCAACCTACATACAGTAAGATAAACGTTTTTTATTGTAACTCAGCACATTTATTCATCTTCCTATACACATAGATTTAATTGAAATAAAAAGTTTGCCAAACAATATATTCCCATACTATATAGATAGTGAAGGCATGGTATTTTCCATTCTATTCTATTACATTAAAATAAAAATACTAGTTATAACCTTCTCAACTGGCTTCCCAACTCACTAAGGGAACATAATTCAACTGGTAGTTTCTAAAAACTACTCCTTTAGGTATATTCTATAAGGAAATAAACATAGGCAAACAGTTCTCATCCTTAAAGATTCACATGATCAAACCATTAAACAAAGAATACTCCCTGTCTTCCTCTGCCACTTTCTTATCCCATCTCATTTAAAGTCAAACTCTTGTCTTCTACAGAGAGTTGTCTAATCTAGAATTCTCCAAGTGTTTAATCTTAGGACCTCTATACATTTTTTAGAAGTGTAGAGAACTCTGAGTTGGGTTTTTTTATCAAAAGGGTTATATGTTGATATTTACCATTTTTGAAATTAAAACTGAGAAACATTAAAATATATTAATTATTGCATTAAAGTTATTATAATAAACTGGGCTTAGTGCACACTCCTGTAATCCCAGCTAGTACAGAGGCTGAGGCAGGGGAATTCTCCATAGTTTGAAGACAGCCTAGGCAATGTGGCAAGACCTTGTCTCAAAAGTTAAAAAAAATAAAAAGGTCAGAGGATGTAACTCAGTGGTAGAGTATACCTGGGTTCAATTCCCAATAATACAAAATAAATAAATTAATTAATAAGCAATTAATTATTATTTTACAATAATAAATCTATACCATGGTGATATAAATATTTGTCACAAATAATTATTTCCCAAAATATATTTAGTGAGAGATGTGGTAGTATTTTACATTTTTGCAAATCCCTTCCATGTTTGGTTTAGAAGGTAGCTGTACTTTTGTATTTATTTTTTCATTCAATCAGTTCTGAATGTTGCTTTGGGTAAAGAAAATCCATCCTCAAAGGAAAATGCTATGAAATGGAAAGAACATTTCGTTAACCTTTTCAGGCCATTTGGGATATTCTTCTTTGTTATTACACCAAGACTCCATCAGTAATAATTACTTAATGGTTAGCTGAGTTGTATAATCTGAAATATTCATTAAAGAACTTTTTATACTCTTAAAATCCATTTGTGTTTTTTGTACTCTGAATGCCTCTCACCCAGGAATAGCTTCCATTGGTCATTTGAAAATATTGACTCACTGAGTTATTTAGATCTCTGAAATGCTGATACATTTCATTATACAAGACCAAAAATGACACTTGTTGGAGCTAGTTTTATGGCTCAGAGGTAGAGTGCTCACCTTGCTTATATGAAGCACTGGGTTCAATCTTTGGCACCATATAAAATAAATAAATAAATAAAGGTATAAAAAAAGATACTACTACTTAAAAAAAATGATACTTGTTACTAGCACACTGATCTAATGAGAAATATCTTTCACTATTAAGAAAGTTGCCAGGCTCACCATGACAATTACAAGTTTTCCAAAAATCTTTTACTCAATTTCTAAACTTTGTCATTGGCAACTAATACTATCAGCTTTTCTTGAAGTGACAGGCTCGCTCAATGTTCTCATTATAAAAAGAAAAATGTTTGCCAAACATCCATGTTTGAAACAGCAGAGCTCATCTTTCACTTATTCTTTCAAACAATACTGGTCTGTCATGAAAAAAGGGGACTAGCTCAGGCTTGCAACATAAATGAGAGGACAGTAGTTTTTCCAGAGACATCCCATTATACTTTAGTCTTTAGTCTTGACCTCTACAGTGCCAACCCCCACACTGTGGTCAAAGAGATGGGTTGTAAATATTGTAAATATAATCACTTTGCTCTCCGTGGTATTTCTCTTGTGTTTTCAGGATAAAATTCAATACTTAGCATAGATTAAATGTTCTCCCTACCCTCAGTGCAATCTTCATCCCCCTTCTTTCCTTCCCACACAGGAATTTTTAGTCCTTTCCTCAAGTGTACCATGTTCAAGCCTTAGGCCTAGACAAAGCCCACCTCCCCAAGAACATCAGCTTATGCTGCAAGATTCCATGCAAACATCAATGGCTTTGAGGAGCCTTCTCTCAGTCTCATTCTCTATGTACCCCTATCTAGCACTTGACTTATCACTTGACACTGTGTTTGAGGACATAGTTTGTCTTCTATTAAACTGTGAACTTCTTACAGGTAAAATTTTTGTTTTGTACAGAGTCTTTCTACATAATACATATCTAGGTCCCAAATACACTTGAATTGAGGGATCCTCACTTGAACTGAGGATCCTTACATTCCCTATTCCTAGGCAGAACTGGCCTTAGGCTTGCAAAAGCCAGGGCCTGCAGAGAGAAGCAAAAAGGACAAATAACAAGGTGAGAAACGGGCTGCTCCTGATAGGACAGCAGCAGGCTGTGGAGTTTGGTGTCTATAGTTTAGGAAATGGAGAATGGAGGATTTAGAGTAAAGTGCATAAGGCAGGGGTATTTTAAGCAAGTTCAGTAAACTTCATACCACATTTTGAACTTTGGAGAAACAGTGTGCATGCACATGCACACATATATACACACATACTTAGACCTCTGAAGAAGGCTTTCTCAGGTTGAATGCATCACCTATACATGGATATTTCTTTTTGGATTACAATCTCACTGTCAGCTGCATTCCTTACTCCATTTAATAACATTGTCTAGGCCCTATATGTTTCTTTTGACTCTGAAGAATACTTAGAGGCAGATTTAGAGAGTTAATAGATTATATTAGGGGAAAAAAATCCAGTGGGCAAATCCTTTGTGAAATTTTGAGAGAAAAATAGGTTCAAAACTGTATTTCTGATATAAGGCTTCCCACTGAAGATCTCTGAAACCAAATTTTGATTTGCAGGGCTTCTAAAACAGTGTACCAACAGAACCTTGTTTTGGAGTAGAATGTCAATAGAATACGCTTGGAGGGACCTAGAGGTTTGCATGGGTCCAGGTTACAGTAATGCAAGAACAAACAGAAATGGGAACAAAAAGTCCCTAAGGATCAGCAAAATGAAAGCTGTCATATGAACAATTCTTCAAAATTATACCCTATAATGGTGTAGCCATACATACAATGTGATAGGCTATGGCTTCCAGTACATCAGGTAAGGGAAGGGAGGGCTTGTTTAGGAGTTTGTATGAGACCACACTACTCTAAATTTTTAGTCATAATCAGCTTGAAACTTTGTAGATTAGAGAAGAAAGATTATATGCTGGTTCTGTGTACTATAATTGCTCTTTTTTTCCTTGAGATAATTATTCAGGTCTGCTTCAGCACTGCTTTTGTACTTTCTGAAAATCTCTTACAGCATTGCCTTTGGTAAGTTCTTTGTTATGCAGAAGCAGGTTTCACCTTTAGTGAAGTTGTTCAGTGGGATCACACCAAAGTAATTCAACCACCTGGCACTTCATTCACCCTGTTGGAGAATTGAAGGAATAAAGAGTAGAAAATTGAATGAGCATGTGTTTTGTTAGAACTTATACCTTCTAGCATTTTCACTGCTCTCCACCTTCCAAATACCTGGTATAGAAGCACAGAAGATGCTCAAAAACTGAGTGTCAAAGGAATAAAGAAACGAAGAAAACCTCCTGCTTTGGTCCAATCTCAGGGGCTTCTGGAACTCAGTGTAGCTACTCACACAAGTGTTCATGAACTCTAGAGGCCTTTTGGGTGACCTCACACAGGGTTCTACGATGACTTACCCCATTACCTGTCCTGCAGCAATCCTACCCAAAGCCTGAGCAACACCCTTGGCTGTAAGACAAAGGGTCCCAGATCAAAAGCTTCTTCTTCATCACTCCTCCATTATGCAGTCAGTCTTCAAACTCTGTTTTATATCACCAGTGCCTCTCAAAACCAGATGCTCTTCTTTGTCTCTAAAACAACTGGCTTAGTTTACACAATTCTGGCTGGACTAGGCAGAGGGAATGTCATCCTTCCCTCCACTCTATGTCCCACACCCTGGCAAGTATTTCTCCTTAAAACAGAGAAATACACTATCAAATCAAAAGTATAGGGGCCAGAGAAGAAAGCATGGCTTTAGGTTCTGAAACCAAAAATGCTTGATAACACCACCTCTGCAAATGCAGGAGCTGTTGCAACCCTTTGGGGAAGCTTGACTCCAAGAGGAAGAAGAAAAAGAGAGCTGGAGTATGCTCAGTGATTTTTCTAGCAGGTCCTGATCAGATGAATTACTCCTATGTCCCAGGCTTAGAGAATACAGGGATAGAGGTAAGCCAGAAATGTATGTAGAGACTATCCTTCCTGTAAGAACCAAAAGTGAAGAAAAGTACCTTCCTCCACCAAGCTTTATAAAAGCATTAGTCAAATGATAGAAGAGTGGTTGTCAGGATAGCCCTGTTTTCTCTTTGATTTCTAACTCACTCCTAGGCAAGGTGAAGGTACAGAGGTAAGGATGTAGCTTAAAGGAAAACAAAATAAAGACGCTGTTCCATTAAAACAGTATAAACATTAGGTGGGAACCAGCAATAATATTTTGGAACCAATCCTGGCTTGCCCTAAAATGTTCTCTAAGAACTGTGGAGCCTGGGCTGTGCCAAGAGATGCCTAATGGACAGAGAAGAGCTCAGTTGGTTCCCAGTGGAATTAGAAGGGGCCCCAGGAAGGGGAGATAATGGTGTAGACATGTGAATCACACCTCAGGAGCTTCCAAGGTAAGCTAGGGAAGAGTTGATGGGTCACTGCAGGAAACTATAGGGAGCTACAGGTAGGGGTAGGGATCAGTAAAAATGGATTGTTACTTGTTAGGTAAGGTCAGGGTTCAAGATGTCCAATTAGGGGGACCAGTCAGCGGCTGCGGAGCAGAGCTGCCAGCCAGACGCTGAGGGCACCAGTAGACATGCCTCCTGTCATTCAGCAGGTTTTCCTGACCTATCCAGGAAGGACTCTGGCCTTCTCTTCCTGCCCTCAAGCCCTCCCCTTCCTGACTGGGCTTTCTTGAAATTCTTCGTGCACTGGAGCCCCAGCGCCATTCCTCCCGGACACACTCTGATGGACGAGAGGATTCGGCCCGAGAGCGTGTATTCCAATAAAGTCTTGCCGAGTGGCGTAATTCATCTCCTCCTGGTCGTCTAGTCTTTACATAATGGTGCGCGAAACCTGAGGGGGTTTTGAACCTCCCCCGTACCGGGGTTGAGGCAAGCCCTCCGGACCGGGAGAACTCCTGAGCCGCTCTCCGTCTTCCTCACTCGGACCGACAAGAGTGAGGTAGGCCCCCTTTCCTCTGACTCCTCAGCTTCCCCCCCACCTTCCTCTCCAGAGGCCCATCCAACAAGTCGCACGTGTGCGTGGGCTCTCTGTCCACTCGAGGCCATGTGGACTGGGAAGACGTTCCCAATCCCCGTGTTAGCCATTTGCCGCTGCTGTCCGGGCCCCAGAAGGTTGGAGGGATGCCTCAATTTTCCACCTGGCCCCCATTCTCCCGTGGACGCAAACATTTTTTGGGACGCCTTTTTATGTTCCTGCCCACTCCCTGGGACCGCTGAGAAGTCACAAGGAACCCCAACTCTTCTCTAGACCTCAAAACTCCACTGTACTATGGCTTAGATAACGGACCAAAATGGCTTCCAGGGGGAACTTTTGATTTTCAAATCCTCACTGATTTGGCTAATTTTTGTCACCGGATGGGGAAATGGACAGAAATTCCTTTCATCAGGGCTCTGTTGGAAAGTGCCCCTCCCTTCTTTCTCATCTGCTCTGTCCTCTCAAGTTCTTCTCGCTAAAAGCCCCCTTTCCCATTTGCTTTTCTGTACCTCCTTCCTCATTCTCTGATCCCACTCCCTAGCCATATGCCCCCTCCCCTCTCCAAAGCCAAGGCAGTTCCCCAGCAGTTTCCCGCCGGAGAAAACAAAGTCGGCCTCAGTCCCACTGCCAGAAGGCAGGAACGAGGAGTTCAGCGGAGCCCGCCTGCCCCGCCTCCCTGCATTTCTCGCTGCGTCAGGGCGCTGCTCAGGCGGGCAGCTCCGCGTCTGAGTTGCCTGCCATGCAGTGGCCCCTCCCCTCACTCTTGGCTCCCCTCGAGCTGCGGCGCCGCCTTCCCGGGAGGCAGAGCTGGCCTCGGTCCCAGTGCCAGACGGCAGAGACCGAGAGTTTAGCGGGGCCAGCCCACCCCGCCCACCCTGCGTTCCTGCATCTCTCGCTCTGGCCACGCGCACCACTCAGGTGGACTGCCACGGTTGTTCTCACCGCGCATGACCAGCGGAGCTCTCTCTCGCTCGTCTATGGGCTGCCAGGCCAACCACCCTGCATCTTTTATTTTTATCGGCCACATCATTTTTTTTTTCTTAAGACTCTTTCTTTTCTTAACTTCCATGTACATGGTAACAGGATTGGCACAGATAATGAGTGCTCATCAATTAAACCTAAAATAATGGATCCAAATAACTTTAATTCACATGATTTAAAAGGTTCAATTTAAATTGAGTAAACACAAAGGTTTATAGATTCCTATATGAAGTTTTAAAGGTTTCTACTGTTGCCTAAGTTTAAAAAAGTTTACAAGGATTGCTTTGGGATATGAACAGAAGGAATTAAAGATTCTAAATATTTATTGGAAGGAAAGAGAATATTTCTAATCAAAAGTTTTACAACTGTGATTAAACAAAAAGTTAACATCTAAATTTTTCTTTAAGAACTAAACTTAATGTAATAACATCAATGTAATTCTGGTTCTATATTAAATGTGTTCATATCTTCCAGGTATACAAGTCTTTAAAATAGAAGGTTTAAAAGAATGTTTTATCAAACTGATGTTCTCCAAATTGAACTTGTATGGTATCCATTCATATCATTTAATGTTTTATAACTGAACCTATCATCAATAAGATAAGATTTTAAATTATTTTTACATCAGAGTGATTTTTTAAATAAATGAGGACCTAATCTATTTAATATTCTGCTAAAATTTTGCAAAGAGCCCTGTCTTACCTAAAATAGTCCTGTCTCCCATCTAACTACAATGACTTTAAAGTAGATGAGACTCCAATTCATTTAAAGATATGTTCAAAGGATTGATTTTGTTGTAAAGATCATTAGGATCTCAAACAGGGATATAATATGTAACTCAGCCAAAATTTTAAAAAGCTGTTACACAAACTAAATATGTTTTTACTGTTATTAATTTTATTTTGTATTTTCCTAAAACTCTAACTATTGCCTATTAATGCTTTACAGAGGTACTACTTCAAGAACAACCAACCCAGATTATTTTAAAATAAATCAGCCACCACCTATAGGATAGACCTTAAAGTTAAAGCCCAATACCCTTACTTTATAACTGATGAGACTGGCTTGCTGAGTGTTTAAGATCAAGACTTAAAAACTAAAATTAAATTAAAGGGCCAAAAAAACCCCAGTATTTGGCTTTTACCCTTTGAGTCAACCTGAATCCAAGGAATGAGGAAACTTCTCTGAAGTGCTCTACATCTCTGGGCCACAGGACCTCCTGATCAGGGAGATTTCTGAGACCATTAGAGAATTAAAGAGCCAATCAAATGCCATACGATGAACAGGAAAGCCACCGAAAAAGGGAACTGTCCCTCAGGCTTCCCGGGGAAGCCACATCAGTGCCACACCTCGACCTATCCTAACGCAGATGGCACTAGCAGAGCTAACAAGCTGCTCTCAAGTTCCTCAAGGATGCCTCCCAGGAGAACAAAAGGTGACTCTTAACAAAAGGTAAGAACAAAAGTCAATTTGACTTGCTTCATTTTAAACACCTAGCAAAACCAAGAACACAGCTGTTCCTGGGCATTTAAAATAGTTTAAACATAGACATCTGTGACAGTAAAAACTAAATACTATACATGCCTCGTCCTCTCCAGCCTTGCTATGGGGACTTAACTGTACAGCGAGGCTGAATTACCATGACTTGTTACCACCTCCCTTTCTAGGGCAAAAAGGGCTCCCCTTGGCCCCCATTCAGTGCCTCTGGGCTGGGGCAGGAGGACTCGATTATGCAATAACTGCTACTTAAAAACTTAAACAAATTTCATTACAGAATAGACCAGCCTTCCACCACGCTGGACTCCCACCAAACTCAAAATTTCTCGGCAGCCCCCCTTCTTTTTCTGCTAATCAGTAATCTCTCCCAAGCCTCTGTTCCTACCCACAGGTGATGCTTCTACATTCAAACAACATGACTGACAACCAGAGGCTCCCACACCCCTGCATCTGCCTCCCTACCTGACCAACACCCGAGCCATCTCCCTGTTGGCGCCCCCAATCCCGCACGAAGCAGCCAGACCAAATCTGCTGTCCTATATAATCAAAAAGGCCAGGATGTTAGGTCGGGTCAGGGTCTAAGATGTCCAATTAGGGGGACCAGTCAGTGGCTGCAGAGCGGAGCTGCCAGCCAGATGCTGAGGGCACCAGTAGACACGCCTCCTGTCATTCAGCAGGTTTTCCTGACCTATCCAGGAAGGACTCTGGACTTTTCTTCCTGACCGGGCATTCTTGAAATTTTTTGTTCACTGGAGCCCCAGCGCCATTCTCCCAAACGCACTCTGACGGACGGGAGGATTCGGCCCGAGAGCATGTATTCCAATAAAGTCTTGCCGAGTGGCTTAATTCATCTCCTCCTGGTCATCTAGTCTTTACATTACTGATCAGTTAATCCTCCCTGTACCAATGGCTTTGTGGGGCCTGAAGAAGTTCATTATATAGTAAAGGATGAGGCCTTCATCAGAAACTAAAGCATTCGCCTCCTCCCATGATATTAGATAGAAAATACTTCTGCTGACTCCAAATTACTTGGCATGGTCATGCTTTCTTTTAACCTCATGAAATATCAACTAGATATCATCTGAAGACCTATGTCCCAGTGGTCTATGTAGGATTGCTTGGACCCTCCAAATGGACAATCTGAAGAAGACTTAAGCCACCTGGAGTTTTCTGCTATTTCTTTTCATGGCTCTGTTGGATCTAAACACAAGGTCATTACTCTGTGCCTTCACCATACTGAGCCCAAACTCAACCCTTCCTCCAGGGTCCACAAAAACTGCTACTCACTCTAAGCAATTATGAAATTTTCTGGAATTAATTTGATATTCAAAAAGGTGACAGGAAGGTTATATTTCATTGTGAAGTGTTCAATTTCTCTGTCTCTGCCTCTCCTCCTTCCACTGTCCAAATACCCTTCCCCACCCCTGACATACATACACATCATCTTCCCTTTCATAAGCAGAAAACCAAGCCTTCCTCCTCTGCTCTACTGAAAAACAGCTTCTCTCACTGTCTGCTTTCAGTATCTTTCCCAAATATGCTCAGTGAGAAATTATTTTTTCCCAAAAAAGGCAGTTTTCTCTTTCAAATATTTTTCATGACAGCTATTAAAAGAACAATATGATCCCACTAAAGCAATATGATCCAAACTAAAGCAATTCAAACATGTAGTAAGTGATTAGAAATCAGTAAGTATGTAAATATTTATTGCCTTAAGCAGTATCCTCTTCTCTGTGACCAAACACAAGGAAACATCCTAGGGCTTAGGGAGAGTTTATATTCCCCTCTTATTTTTAGAGGATTAGGGAAGCCATACAGGCAATCGTTTCTACTACACAGACCTTATTCCCTCTTAGAAATCTAAAGTGCTTTCAGACATTATTTCACTAATCCTCAGTTTCTCTCTAAGGAAAGAAAAAATGCCCTTATGTCCAAAGTACAAATGGGGCAGAGAAAGATCTAACTTAAATGTCTCCCATGGTCGCCCACAGGAAGCAGCAGGTAGAACCTGGGACCTAGAGTGTTGGTAACCCCATTCTAGAGTTTGTAGACTGTGTCACCACACAGAGTTTTCAAATTCTGTTGCCTTTAAGCTTCAAAATCTAATAACTGAGATTTCCCCATCTGTGCTGATGGACAGGTAGAGTGGTATGGAAGTTCAAAGAGTAGGTGCTCAGTGAGTAGGCTTAGGCTAAAACCACAGCTCTGCTACTCTAGCTTCTGACCTAGGGAAAACCATTCAGCATTTGGGTGTCTCAATCTCAGAAATAAAAGATGGAAGTGAAAAATAATAGTACCTACCTCACAAGGTTAGCATGAGGATTAAATGAGTTTATACTATCCTACCCCCAGGTCTCCACACACTCACTAGAGTTTGGGAAAGGGACTGGTATAGAGAAAGACCACATTAAGTATTGGTCGTAATTATTTCTTCTGTTCAAATTGTGCATTTTTTATTTGTAACTCTAAGTTGATTTTTGTGGGGGAGAGTGGTCTGGTTGATAGCAATGCCTAACAATAGAAACCAGCCCTATGTATACAATCAAATCCAATATATTTGCATATTGGATTTATAAATATAAATCAACCCAACATTCTGTTGTGCTTTGTCTTCCCTCCCTCCCACCCTTCGTTTCTCCCTCTACTTCTCCCCTGCTTCCTTCCTTCCTGAAGTACTTTCTGTACCAATAGACTATATTAGGTACAATACTAAAAATAATTTAGAAGATAATTTTGATCTTAGGCCCTTATATCGCAAAAAAAAGGATATATATATCAAATTTAAATCTCAACTTAATGTCAAAGTAATCCTATAGAGGGAGACTGGAAGAAGGAACATCTAATCCTGTCTAACACTACCAGAAAAGTCTTTCCTGAGGTGAGATAGTAGTTGAGTCATGAAGCCTAAATAAGAGTTTGCCAAATAAAGAATATGTGCAAAGTTTGAGCACTCTTCAAGAGATATATATTGTTTTAAGTTTACATGGAGCAATTATTACATATAGCCACATACTCATCATAAAGCTTGTCTCAACAAGTTTCAAGGATTGAAATCATACAGAAAAAATCTATTAAGCTAGATATTAATTACTAAACTAGTCAACAATGCTATCAATTAAAATTAAAATAGAAATAAATGTTAAAATAGTGTTGACTACAAATCGTAGCATAAAGGTTTTGCTATAGATTGAATCTGGAATGTCTTGAAAAGGCCCAGGTGCTAAAGGTTTGGACTTCAGCTTAGCACTATTGAATGATGGTGGAAACTTTAAAAGGAAGGCTTAGTGGGAGGTCACTGAGGGCATGTACTTGAAGGGCTTTTTTTTTTTTTGGGTAGGGCTTAGGGGTGTAGCTCAGTGGTACAGTGTTTACCTGGCATGTGCAAGACCCTGGGTTTGATTCCAGCACCACAGGCAAATGAAAAACCCAAAGGATTATGGGACCTTGCTCTCTCTTCCTCTGTCTTTAGCTTGCTAGCTGCCATGAGGTAATCAGCTTGTTACACCATCTGCTCCTCTCTTGACGTGATGCCTCATCACAGGCTCAGAAGCAATGGATCAGTTGACTATGGACTAAAACTTAACCTAGGAGCCAAAATAATCCCTTCCTCTTTTTTAACTTGATTATTACGGGTGTTTTCTTACATTAATGGAAATTTGACTAATACATCTAAGTATATCTATATATCTATATCTCTCTATATACATATATATGAGATTGCATTCTATTATAATTATACATGTTATGTTTTCAAATATTGTGAAACATAATCTTAAGAGATTTTTTTCTCTGCAAGTGACTTAATATATTTGCTAAAGACATAAGGGTGATAAATTCTAACTGAAAATAACAAAACCAAACTAGGAAAGGTATGGTTGAATATATTTGAAGGATAAATATAGAAAGGTATGATAGAAAAAGAGTTTGGAAACAATAATGTCAAAAAATACAAACTTTGTAATATATGTATATATGCTAGCATATACGAATTATTGCGTCTCTAAGAAATATTTCAAAATTATTCAGTGATAAAATTTCTCAGAAACTCATTATTTAAATGCTATTTGAACATTCAGAATAAGCAAAACAATCAGCTCTTTAGAGAAGTAGGTAAGGAATTTCATATAAAGAGGGGCTAATGCTTAAGATTTTAGGTTTGAGTTAATGTACATTGTCCTCACATATAGATATGTTTTTTTTAGAGCCAGAAAGAAGGCAAATCAAATACCTGGTAAATAAATACTTATATTGATATTCCTACTCAGAAGTGTCATCAGAAGTAGAGCTACTATGTATATGCCAATTAGCTATGTGGAAAAGGGTAATTAAACAAAGAATTTCTCAAAATTTTTCCAACATTTTGAAAAAGAGTTTTGAAAACAGAAGTGATATGAAAAGAAGTCAGTTTTTTACCCTCAACCTCCATGATAAATTAATCCACAAGTACCTTAAGATTTACTTGCAAAGTATTGTAATACCCTTGTGTGTTGAAGGGTGCCACTAAGGCACTATTGGCTGCTAGAAACAAACAAAAAAAAATCCTGAGCTTTAAATGCTTTAAGCAGTTGAAGGTTTTTAGTTTGTTCCAAAATTCCATAAAATTAGAAGTTCTGAAGTAAGGTGACTTCAGGCATGGTTAACGTAGATTCTTTCCATAGATTTACTTTGTTTTTGTCAGCTTTGCATGGCTGTGATCAAAATGCCCAACAAGAAAATCTTAGGAAAAGAACAGTTTATGTTGGCTCTTGGTTTCAGAGATTCAGCCCATGGTCAGTGATTCCATGGTTTTGGGCCAAGGTGAGGCAGAACATGGCAGAAGGGCATAGTGGAGAAAAGCAGCCCAGAACATGGCAACCAGGAAGCAGAGAGCTCTGCTCACCACAAACAAAACATAAACCCCAAAAGCATACCCCAGTGACCTTTTTCCTCCAGCCACACCCTACCTGCCTTTATTTCCACCCAGTTAATTCCTATCAGTGGATTAATCCACTGATTAGGATACATCTCTCATAATCTAGTAATCTCACCTCCAAAAATTCTTGCATTTTCTCATACATGAACTTTGGGGGACACCTCAAATCTAAACCATAACATCAAGAACATGTGACCTTTATGGCTACATGGGTTCCAAGAATCATATTGCACATACAAATAGCCAAAGGCAAAAAATGGTATCCATCTCTTACTTTTCCTCCTTTTAAATAGAAAAAAAACTTTCCCGACATTCTCGGAAGAAATCCTTTTAGGTCACATCAGCCAGAATTGGATTAAGTGCATGTCATAAGCCAATCACAGGCAAAGAGGACAGAATAGACATAATACCCTTCCCACCCATTCTAACAAAGAGCAGTGGTCTCAAACCTGTGTGTTCCAAAGTTACTTATGGAGTTTATTAAAACAGATTTCCAGGCTTCACATAGAAAACAGTAGGCAGGAACTGGGGCTCATGTGTTTGCATTTTTGACAAACTTGCAGTGATATTGATGCTGATTGTTCTTCTGAACACATCTTGAACTTCCCTAAAGCATGTGGGAACATGAACCCTGACATAAAATTGGGGGTATATGAGTAAAGGAGCAAAGGCAGATGACTTTTAGGTAATCAACCAAAGTTCATCTTATATGAGTTAAAAATTGCTTTCTAAGAACATACTGCTAAGCACAATTTAGTTTGGCCTAAAGTTGCCTGTACAGATTTTAATTTTGGCCTAAATGTTTCTGTGTACATTGTGAACTGCAACCTTACTTGATGTGTAAACAGATTGTAACCTACTCTTGCAGCCAATCACAAACTGTTTAAACCATGTTCAAATAAGAAAGGTTCAAGCTGTCATCAATTAGGCTGTCTCTGTACCTCATTTCCATTTACTGTGTTTCATTTACCTTTTCTTGTCTATAAATAGAATCTGCCCATATGGTAGGTGGAGCATTCTGAACCATTTTTGGTCTGTTCTGCTGGCAAATTCTACAATTACAAATAAAGCCAATTAAGATCTGAAAAACTAGATTCATCACAATTCTGCTTTATAACACTATTATATTAAAATAAAGATGTAACCAGGTTTATTCTGGCTATTCTAGAATTGTAAGTTTTTGATAGGTCATCACTCTGATCCATTCTCTGAAGATATTGCTAGGGCAAATTTAATATGAAGCTTCTATCACTGCTCAGCACCTGCATCCTTCAGATTGCCAGTGTGTTCTTACAGATAGAGCTATTAAATTTCTATGAAGAATACATATTGTTTGGCAGAATTTTAAAAGGAGAAAAAACATGGAGGTAGAGGTTAAAATTTTTCTAGCCCAACAAGAACCCACTTGGTAACCACTTTTCTATAAAAGCCCCAAAATAATACACTTCACCAGATGTTCCTTTAATTTTCAGGGATTAATTTGAGAGTTAATTATCCATTTTAAGTGATTAACAACAGCAGCAAAAAAAGCACTAGGCTCAGAACCAATGTGTTTAACTGTATTATTGACCATTGTTCACTTCCATTTTTGAGAACTAGAATCATTTTGACAAGTAAAAGAAAATGTCCTGGAATGAATCTGCTTGTCTGCTTGGCAACACTTGAGCAGGTAATTACTGCTACAAGTCCTGTGGGCAGCTTTCAATCATTCATGTCTGTTTCTAAGAAGAGGCACAATAATAAAAATGCTAAAATGAAATTCAGTAATGACTTTATGCCAAAAAAAAAAATTCTGAGTCAATAACTCTAAATTTTTTTCCTCATTATGTACCTAATTGCTAAGAATAAACAGTGGAAAACACACTAAACTAAAACACAAAAGATGTGAATTTTGTAAGTGACTTTTTTGAGCAATGTTTTCCTTTCCTGAACCTTATGGGTTGAGAGTGGGTATTTTGGGTTTTGTTTTCAACATTACTTTTAGATATGATGTAAGGTTAACAACTCCTTTCTCTGTCCCATCCATCTTTAAGGACAGGTGTTAATAGCAGTTAAATGTGAAATAATCTCAGAAAAAAGATTTAATTACAAAATGAAAGAAAATAAGAGGCCAGATATTTCAACTATTACAGAATTGGCCTTCACATGATAGTGATGGCAGCAATTTGGAAAGCAACATTAACTCAATTACAGAGATTTATTTAAAGCCAGTTTGAATAATGATGTCTTCATGCCAATGACATGATTAGAATTTTTAAGAAATTGAGTTCAATGTTTTTTACTTTTAAACTTTACTCTCTGTCCCTTAAAAATAAAATCACCTTTCCAGAGTCATGAATGAGCCATACTGATTCTCAAATTAAACACTTACAACCCATAAGAGAAAAAGTCAGATGATTATTTGGAAATGTAAGGAATTTGAATCTCTGCTCATTCTCTTGAATCTAATTACCAAAATGAGGATGTTACCTTACTTTTTCTAGAACAATAGTTCCCAAATTTGAGCCTACATCAGAATTACCTGCACAGCTACTTAAAATACAAATTGTTGGACTATATGCCCAGAGTTTTCAAATTTGTAGGTCTAGGGTAGGGCCTGAAAATCTGCATTTTTAACCATTTTGTGGGATTTACTGGGTAATATTTCTGGTGGGGACCACACATTGAAAATTAGAGTTCTAAAAGCTTGGTTAAACTCAGTGTGTGTGCAGATGAGCATATATATATATATATATATATATATATATATATATATATGCATATGTGTACATTTATATATGTGTGTGTGTGTGCATATATATATATATATTTGAGAAATAATATTCTGAAAGATTGATCCAAGTTGGTGGGTGAGTGGAAGAGTATGTATATGTATAGGAGTTGTGGGCAGAGTATGAAAATGTAAAATAAAAACAGGGTTTACCATGTAGATCAGTAGTAGAGCCCTTACTCAATGTGTGCAAGGTCCTGAAAAAAAAATAATGTAAAATTAAAAGATACATAAACCACTATGAATCTATGAGAATTTTCTTTCATGACATTGCAGTCCTCACTGCCCTTTTTCCTATCTCAAATTTAAGCAATACAATAAATGTACAGGCTAGAGCTGATTATGCATAATATCTAATGCTACTTCACTGATTAAAAAGAAAAAGGAAAAATACCTTGGCTCCCTTTGCTAGCTGCCCCAAAATAAAATGAAGAGAAAATATTTATTAATGAAACAAAGGATGGAAGACATTTTGTTAATGGTCTGCCTCATTACATCAGCTTGAATCACATCACGTATCCTGTTAAGAATAGATAACACTTAAATATACAGCAAACTAAATATGGCATTATCACCCATCCTAACTGAAAAAAAATGTGATGGACTGAACTTAATCAAAAGAAAGAAAGAAATGACAGTCTATTCGTGTTGTACATATCTCTAAGGACTGCCAGAATTCACAAACCAGGGATTCTGATCACCCTTTCATTAATAAAAAGCTCCCATGAACACAGTTTAAACCTGTTGGAAATGCTGAATACAATATTAAACTTGCTCTTCTGTGTTATCCACAGAGATCATGAAAATGTGAAAGAATTAGGGGAACAATTTCAATAGGCTTTTCAAGTGTAAATGCTTAATCACTTGGTTGGACTGTCACATGGACTTGATTGAATGATTTCCTCATTTCTACATGTAGAGTGGAGCCCAAATAAATGTTTATTCATGTATCTTCTCAGTAGTCATTTCTGAAGCACCTCTACTAGGTCATGTGTGCCATGAGTAGGCATGAAGAATGGATATGACTGATAAGATGCTGTCCCATGGAGGTCTAACAGCCAGTAATAAAACCACAACACCTGGCAAACAGTAAAGTTCTATCAATGTTTGTTTAATCAAAAGAGACCTAATCACACAATTAAATAAATACAATTGTCAGGAGTGTAGGACACCACCATGAGAGCCCATAACGTGTGTTTATAATAGTGTTACAACACATTACAGCAAAAAATAATTTCCTGCAAAAAATTATAGTATAACTGAAATACTCTCTATTTACATTAATAGAGTAGAAAATATAATTATGATAGTAATATTCAATAAAAAAGACTTTTTGCACAAAATTCACCATAAATAGAATTGATTATATATAATAGATAGTCACAGTGAAAAAATGATCGTGTCAAATAGCTTTTGGACACATCTCTTTAACCAAGGTTTAATGGGATATATAAGTCTAAGGGCAAAAAATGGTCTGAAAACATATACGTATTAATAAACCCAGGAATAAAATATCAATAATAATTTTAATATTCTAATTTTGAGACAGATTAATGCTTATTGTGCAATAGAAAATGAAAGAGATATGTGAATGATATTAGCCATTGTGGTGTGTGCTCTAAGGGAAAGGATGTACAAATATAAAAGAAAAGATACTTTAAAAAGAGTATTTATAATATTAATTTTCTCCCATTCAATTTTTTTATAATATTAAATGTGATTAGAAAAAACAGTGGGACTAAAGAAAATCTATAGTTCCCTCCATGGTTCTTTCTAGTGAAAGGGCTGAACCACTGGCACAGTAGCAATGAACAAATTGAGTTCCCTAATCAGAAGAACAACAAGCTGATTCCTTTTCTAGGTCAAAACAATGTGAATCAGTGACAATCTGTTGTGCAAAAGACTAACTTAAGTCAAACTAGAGCTCAAACTAGCTTGAAAGAGTGTCCATGAGTTCACAATAAGGAGGGGAAAGAGAGAGGGGGAGAGAATGTGAATGAGAGAATGAGAAGCAGGGATACAGGCAATGAAAGGAAAACAATAAGTGCAAAACTATTCTTTTCTTTTTAAGTTTTCTTCCACCTTTTTTTTTAAGGTGTTCTGGGAATCCATCTCTGAGCTATATTCCCAGGCCTATTCTACAAATATTCTTGCCAAAAATATGTATTCTGAATGTAATTAGGCATACCATCCTGCCTCATCTGATAGGATAACCAGCTGCATGTGGCTATTTTGATTTAAATTTTAAATAGTTCAAAGAAAATAAATGAAAATTTCTATTCCTCAATCATCCTAGCCATATTTCAATCTCTCACATATGGCCGGTGGCTAGTGTCTTAGTACCATAGAGACCACTGCCATCCTCACACCAAATTATGTTGGACTGTGCTGTTCTAGACTTAATTTTGAATATATAGAGAAAATAATAGGGAAACAAGATAAATGACACCATGAGAAAACAATTAAACAAATGCAGAATGATAGAATGATGTGGGACATTTTCTAAAAATACTGACCTGAACTTCTCAACAAGCAAATGTGTGTTATATTTTCAATGGCTTTTTATTTTGGTTATACATGATAGTAGAATTCATTTTGATATAATTGTATAAGCATGGAATATATCTTATTCTAGTTAGGATTTTAGATTTTCCTAGATTTAAAATAACTTAAGAGCAACTGAATGTAATATGAGAACCTTGACTGAACACTGAATTTAGGAGGAAATCTGAAGAAATTTGAAAATGGAATGGATACATGATGACTACCTCATGCCCATTCCTTAGAAGCAAAAGTCATCCTTTTGTTTATAGGAGCTGGAGGGTAAAGTGGCCTACATTTTCACAAAGAAAGGGTTTCCAGGGGGATGGTGGGGTGTAGCTGGAGTCAGTTGGCAAATGAATGGGAAAGCACTGAAACAGGGTGATAAGAGGAGGAAGAGAGTAACCAAAATTGGGAAAGGGAATGAGGGTTGCTTAATCTCATCTCTACCACTTCTGGGATGCTTGTTCCCCTTTGCTGTACCTTTACAGTAATAATGGCTCAATGTTACACAGGGAAGAGGGAGACTAAGCTCCAAGGCTCCAAGATTTGACAAGAAGACTCCTGTCGAAAGAAGTTGAAGAATGACTATGAGATGGTCCAACAGTTCCACTGACCAATTTCTAGGAGTTATGATGGGATTTATATGGAAGCTGAGCTGGCACCCACAGACTGCTACAACTTAAATGTGGATTTCAGGTCACATAAACATGGGCCAGTGCAAGAATGTCCACTTGCATATTCCAGTGAAATGCCTAAAACAAAAATCTCTTCAATAGTCCATGAAATTCATAAGTATGTTCCCTAGACACGAAGTCTTAGAAAATTAGTAAGAGAACAATGGGGAATCAGTAATCAACACCTGGGAGAGATTGATCAGTGGTAAATACTCATTTATGTCACTGTTTTGATTGGCTTTTTAACACTTTGTATATTGGTTTTCTCCTAATGATGAAAACAAAGATGTGTGTGTGTCTCTATGTGTGTTTATGTGGTACTGGAATAGAACCCAGGACCTCACACATGCTAGGCACGTGCTCTGCCACTGAACTACATCCTCAGCTCTTTTGTTTTTATTTCATTTTGAGACAGGTTCTGAGTTTCCCAGGCTGGCCTTGATCTTGTGAACCTCCCGCCTCAGCCTCTTCAATAACTGGAATTAGAGGCTTGTGCTACTGTGCTAGGCTTTCTAGTTTTGTTGTTTTGTTTTGTTTTGTTTTGTTTTTTGAGATATATTCATGGTTACAGATACAGGTCAGTGGTAGAGCACATGCTTGGCATTTGTGATTCCCTGAGTTCAATCTCCATCACCAAACTATCTATATCGATGTGTGTGTGTGTGTGTGTGTTTGAAAAAAAAAAAGAGAAAATTTACTGACTGTGGGCAACAAGAGTCAAGGAAATAGTATTAACAACATAATACAAATTTCCTTCAGGATAAATAAATGCATCAAATAAGATTTATCAGTCTGCCAAATACCTTATTAGTCTACCACCAGCCACTGGAGCTTTGTCCAGTGAGTGAGAATGGATAATGGAGAGAGGTGAAGAAATTTTGTTTAATTACAAAAACATTTATTGAGAGTTTATAGTGCCAGACATCGTGCTAACCTCTAAAGAACATAAACAATTACTTCAGGAGCTTGATAAAAGTACAGATTTCAAAGCTTGGCTCCCAGATGTCCCCACAACCAGTCTGAGGTGGAGTGCAGGGGTCATCATTATTTCACATTGATCACCATCCTCTTCACAGTGATCACAGTGGAGACTTCTGCTGGGGAGCACCTTGTGGAAACCAGTTCTGTTGTTCTGGAGGTAGGTGAAGAGATTCATAGTGTTCAGGTGTATGTCACTCTGGAGCACTGCCCTTTCTCACAGGGCCACTGCTCTGTCTCATAGGGAGGGGCCATGTGACACACTGGGCCTAGGAACTGCAGTTACAAAGCCCAGTGTTTAGCAACCAGGAAGGCTGGGGTGAAGAGGGAACAAACCTACCTGATTACCTAAAACTTGTCATTCTCTATATTTTTAGAGAACAAAGAAAATACTTTGTTTCTAATTTGTTTCCATTTTTAGCTAGTTTGAGGAATGCCTGTAGTTCCAGCTCAAGAGGATTTCAAAATGCTCATGTAAAAAAAAAAGTACAAATGGTAATCATACTATTCTCATTCGGTGTTTACAATGCTTTGGCATCCAGACCATTTGCATTAAAATGTATAATTTCCCTATCTCAGAGTTGGGAGGGCCCCAAACAAACTGTGAAGAAGAGCTCTTGTTAATCCATTGGTAGCCTGGATCATCCTTAGATGAAGTGCATTGAAGCAAATGTGAAATTTTATTATAAACGTAATTCATGGAACAATGTCTATTACATTTAACTACCTCTGCCTGCTTAGCTAAGAAGGGCAGTTTCTAATTGCTATATGGTCCCTGAGGCTCCATTCAGGCATCATTTCTTCAGAAGGCTTCTCCTTATCCTTTGCCTTCCCCCTCCTCCCAAGTCTGTGATCTGTGTGTCTTAATGCTCCTTCACCAAAGATTGTATTTTATTGGCACTTTTCCCCTTTTCTCTCTTTTCGAGAAGAGTGGTTATGTTTCCTCAATCTTCAAATTTATAGGGCTTAGAGAATGACCTGGATTCTACATTAAATAACTTCAATGAGTTATAGCCAAATTAAAAGCATTGAGTCTATACTACTAATTTCAAATTTGTAAAATGTTACTGATATCTTTATTATTGCTTCCTTTATTGTGTTTTAAGAAATATAAATATGCCAGGATATATGAGGTTTTATATGACCTCGAGATTCCAAATTTTATATTCAAATCAGACCACAGGAATTCAGCTTGCATGACTTCCATAATGGGCCAATCAGGCAGGCAGAGGGGAAGACATTAGATTAGGCTCAATTCCAAATGCCGTGTATGCTAGAACTGACACTCACCTGCTTACAAGCACTAATTACTAAATTCTCAGGAATATTGTAAACAGCTGTTAATTGGTATTAATTGACAGCATGTAATCAGCAGTGGCAGGAGCATTTATACCGCAGAAATTGGCAAATGCTTTCAATCTGAGTCTTTTTTCTAGAGAGTTGTTCCATCATATCAGTGCTTCTAAAGGGTCACAAAGAAATGTGTTTTTACGCTATCCAAAAGTAATTTGAATACTATGATTTGGAAAGATAATACAAATAAACACAATGAAAATAGAGAATAGTAAACTCCAAATAGTCAAGCCCTAAAATAATCAAGAACTAGAAGTTAAAACACAAGTAAGAAGTAATAGATGTGTCAGAAATAGGAGATAACATGATCAAACAACATTTTAGAGGGCAGCATCAGAGAGGAAGAAGAGAGAAAGCAGGAGAGAGAGAACAAATTTAAGAATGTGAAACTGACTGTACACTTGGGGAACTGGAGCTAAATACCCCACCTGTGCACAGGAGAAGGTAAAGATGCACAATACCACATGGATGCCCCCAAGGTTTACTGCTTAGGTCCTGTGTATTGGCAGCCAGAGGGATGCATGGAGTGGCTAAGAGCAACCATACAGGAACTCAAGGAGCACTCTGTTTCCCTTTTAATTATAAATTCCATGTTTCAGTAATTTTTTCCCAAGCACATCTCACTGTATGTGGTTCAAAGTAGCCATGAAGCAGCCTTAGAGCTTTTTTGCTTAGCTATTTCTTCTATTGTGGCAAATGAAACACAGCACACAGCATGAAGGGAGAATTCCAATTCAAACATGCCCAGCTTCTGTGGAACTTGGTTATTGGAAACATCATGTCTGTGGTCTTGATCTAGCTAGAGCCAAGTCCTGGACATGTGAAATTAGACTACTACTACAACCACATCAACTGTGTCTCCTCTTCATTTCCCTTGTCTTGCTTATTGTCTGCATCTTCCAGTTAAGAAAGTCATCCACACCTTTTCCACTTGTGTGTGAAGATCTCATCACAAATAGTTCTTTAAATGCTACAGGGGATATTTCCATTTCCTTTGAACAGCTTTGCAAGGTTGTTCCTCTCTATAATATGCTTTTTAAAAAATAACATCTCCATAATCCAGATTAGAGCTAAACAAATGCACCTGCCATTAAGCAAAGTACTGACTCCAGGATTTTTTTAATACATGATATAAACCATCAGTAACACTCAATTCAGACCAAAGAAAAGCAAAATATCATCAGAGATTTAAAATGCTCTAAAATTCTGTCTCTGTATAGATTTGTCATTTTTGGAAATTTCATATAAATGGAGTCATATAATATTTATTGGGCATTTTAGTTTGTATAAGCTTATTTTACTTTGAATGATGTTTTCTGGGTTCACCCATGTTACTTTATGTGTCAATAGATTGTTTCTTCTCTACTTTCCCCCACCTCTCTGCTCTGGTTTGCATATCTCCTCCAAGAAGTTGGAGAAATTCACATTGAAATTTAATTACTATTATCATTGCATTAAAAGGAAGAGCCTTTAAGAAGTGATTAGGATGTTATAAGGTCTCTTTCCTTATGAATGGATTAATGTCCTTACCACAGAAGTGGGTTCCAGACTTTTCTATCTTCCTGTCTCATCGTGTGTGATGCCATCCACCATGATATGACACAACACTTCAGTCTTGAACTTCCCATACTCCAGAACCAGGAGCCAAATAAACTTCTATTGTTTATAAATTACCCAGTCTCTGGGTAATGAACACAAAATGAACTAAAAAGAACATTGGTACTTAGAAGCAGGATTATTGCTACAACAAATACTCCAGAACATGGAAGTGGTTATGAAAATGGGTAATGAGGAGAGCCTGGGAGAGTTTGGAGGAACATGCTAGAAGAAGCTCAGATGGCCAAAAACATAGCGGTAAGGAAATTCTAATGAGAGTTACGAAGAGAATGCCTGTAAAGAAAGTCTATCTTCTCAGTGATTTCTGAAATTGTTATGACCAGAATACTGGTAGAAATATGGACAGTAAACTCAATTCTGATAAGGTGTAAGGTGGAAACAAAGAACAAGATATTGGAAATTGGAGTAAAGATTATTCTTGTTATATGGTTGCAAAGAATTCTATGGATTTAGGAGTAATGAACTATGATATCTGGTAGAAGAAATAGCTAAGCAAAAAAGCTCTAAGGCTGCTTCATGGCTACTTTGAACCACATACAGTGAGATGTGCTTGGGAAAAAATTACTGAAACATGGAATTTATAATTAAAAGGGAAACAGAGTGCTCCTTGAGTTCCTGTATGATTGCTCTTGGCCACTCCATGCATCCCTCTGGCTGCCAATACACAGGACCTAAGCAGTAAACCTTGGGGGCATCCATGTGGTATTGTGGGCATTCAAGGGATGCAGAAGCTGTGGGAACATGGCTGTCACCACCTAGATTTCAAAAGATATTCCAGATAGTTTGGGGGCTTAGGCAGAAATGTGTCACAGCAGCACAGCTGCCATAGAGTCTTGATCTAGGACAATACCTAGTGGAGCCAAGAAAGTGGGGCCACTCCCAATACCAAATAACTGTAGAGTTAACACTGCAATGCCACCCTGGGAAAGCTGCAGGCATAGGACTTTACTATTATCACCAGACTGATGTTATTCCCCACATATCTTCCCACACCCAACCCTTACCAAGTTTCCTTTAAAAGAAGAGCCTAAGAGGGGCGCAGTGGCTCAAGCCTGTAATCCCAGCACTTAGGGAGGCTGAGAGAGGAGAATCGCGAGTTCAAAGCCAGCCTCAGCAATGGCGAGGCGCTAAGCAACTCAGTGAGACCCTGTCTCTACATAAAACACAAAATAGGGCTGGGGATGTGGCTCAGTGGTCGAGTACCCCTGAGTTCAATCCCCAGTACCAAAAAAAATAAAAATAAAAAAAAATAAAAGAAGAGCCTAAGAACTCTAAAAGCACCTCTCATCCTAGAAATGGCCCACATTCTCCCTTGAATGTGTATTCATTGCTTTCCTAAATAAATCTCTGTACCTCTGATACAACCTTAAATTCATTTATGTAACATTTTTCCAGAACCCCACTCATCCTTGGTAGATATTCCCCTCTCTGGGAACTCCTCAGATCTCCTCTGGTGATACCATCATTATTTTTTTTAATACTTTTTTAGTTGTCAATGGACCTTTATTTTATTTATTTTTATGTGGTGCCGAGAATCAAACCCAGTGCCTCACACATGCTAGGCAAGTGCTCTACCACTGAGCCACAACCCCAGCACACCAACCATTATATTTTGAAAGTAGATAACCTGTGTTGATTTCACATGGGTTAACTGGGTGAATCCTCTGGGGATATAGCTCAGTGGTAAGGTACTTGCCTGTCATGCACAAAGCCCTGGGTTCAACCCCAGTACTTTCAAAAGAACAAAGACCACATTGGATGAATCTGCCTCAGGGTCAGTCATACATTGAGTCTCATGATTAACCAAACTCCTTTTTAAAACCAAAGACTATATGCATAAAAACAAAAGGTAAGCAGTATTAATTATCTTGAAGTGGTTTCTTTAAACATATTTTGAAGCAAGTTGGCCATTAGCATCTGTTCCCCTCTGATTGTGTAGCATCTTGGGCTTCACTTAAGGACTTGTCACTTTCTACTATGCCTTGAACTCATTTGCAGTAAAAGATAATTCTATCCATATTCATTCTAAACAGCATCAAAATGTAAAAGTCACAATTTTTCATTTTCCCTAACATCATCTGAGCAGCTTTTTCCAATTCAAAAGAGTGTAATTACTCTAAGAGCCAGCGCATTTTTATGAAAGATGTTCTTTACCCAAATTGGAAATGTGGATTGTCTGAATTCTCTACTGATGGGAGGATGAGATGAGGGAGGGGGGAGAATAATAAAGCCCTAACCAAATCCCCAGGAGTGGGAGCCCAGGAAGTAGCATCTATGAGGCAGTATAAATCTGCCTGGCCAAGCCATGGACAAGGGGCCAGGAACTCCCAGTGCTGTAGCTACATCAAATGTCACACTCAAATCCCTAGGCCCACTCTAGACTCACTGAATGTGAATCTCTTGGGATGGGTCAAGAAATTTGCATTGTTACAAGCCCTCAAGGAGATAATTATTCCCTCTAAAGGCCTACACAGGCAGCTCTGAATGGGATTTTTTTTTTAATATATTTATGTATTTCTAGTTGTAGGTGAACACAATACCTTTATTTTATTTTTTATGTGGTGCTGAGATTCAAACCCAGTGCCCCATACATGCTAGATGAGCACTCTACCACTGAGCCACACCCCAGCCCCTGAATAGGATTCTTAAGGTAAGCAAAGGAGGGATACATCCTCCACAGAATAAAACCACTTATTTGTTGTAACACTGCCACTGCTATAGTCTGAATGGTTATCCTCCCATTAAAATTTACTTGTTAACTTCTAATCCCCAATTTGGTGGCCTTAGGAAGTTGGGCTTCTTTATTACAAGAGCCTTCATGAATGGAATTAGTACTCATAAATTGAGAACTAAGGGAGCCTGCATGCCCCTTCGACCATCCAAGGACACAGCAAGAAGTTACCATCTGTGAACAAGGAAAATGTCCCTCATCAGACACTGAATTGCTGACACCTTGATCCTAGAACTCCTTTGCCTCTAGAAATATGAGAAAGGAATTTCTGTTGTTTATAAGTCACTCAATCTATGGTATTTTGTTATAGCAACCTGAATGGACTAAGAAAATAATACACACGATTTACTGTTTCTCAAGTTATTCTTATAATGAATAGAAAAATAAAAGTATTTTTCAGACTGTTTTTGGAAGACAAAACATAGTGCTTGCTGTTAGAAAATTCAAATTCTCATCCAAATTGATATGCCTGTGCTAGTGCATGTGTTGTTTATTTGTCTGCTTTTTATACCAAAGCTTTCCAGCAAACACATCCATCACATGCACAAGTGTGTGTGCACTTTCCCACACATGCTGCAGGTAGGACCCATTACTCTTTATCAATCTCACAACTTACAGTGAGGTTTGGCAAAATGCCTTATTGATAAGAACTTGTAGACACTATTACAATTTACTGAAGGCCACAGAATTAATCAGAGAGGCAGCTTTGTGAACCTACTTAAAAATACCACCTTCCTTGGGAAACCATAAGTACAATGTTTCACGGAACAGCTCCAAAGCAGGGCATTAACCTGCTGGGTGACTGCTTTCAATGAGCCAGCACTCCACAGCAGAAATCTAATCATCTCCACAGATGTGCTGTCCTGAGCCTGTCTAGATAACTGCTGTTTATCTGGCTGTATTTGCAAGAAACCCACAGAGGGATGCTAAACTTGGTATTTGAAATCTGCTGTCCCCCATGGTAGCAACAAGCCTGCAGTGCAGAGCTGACAGCCAGCCAGCTAGTCAATCCCACTACCACCTGTTGGGCAAGGAAACTCCAACTCATTGATGGAGTGAGGTAAATGAAAGAAATCTTCACCATAACCACTGAAAGTATTTAAGCAGAATTTTGGACTGGAGAATTCCACTGGATTAAGGTTGAATTAGATAACTTCCAAGATTCTTTCCAATTTTATAATTCTATAATAGATAGGTGTGTAGCTCAGTAGCACAGCTCTTTGCTAATGTGTGCAAGGCCAAAAGTTTGATCACCAGACTGCAAAAACTAAAATAAAATAAAATTCTATGATGCCAAGTCCTCACTCTCAGTTCTAATTAGCAGTTCCAATGGTGATTTTAGAACAAAATTCTCATTTTCCTTGAGCATTTCTTACTTTGTGTATTCCCTAATGTTCCTTCTCCATTTTGAGGAAGTTACACATTATAAGATCTTTCTCACTTAAATTCTCCTATTAAAAATCAAAAGCATCAGGATGTCACACTTTGGGGGAAAAAACACACTTTTATCAGTGGGCCAAAAGGAAAAGTGAAGAGGGACCTTGCTCAATATAATTTCAGCATCAAAAGAAACATCTGAAAAAGACAGGTCTTGCCACAATAGCTGATTTCTGATATAAGTGATTTAGGGACAAGATTGCCAACTTACACTCCATGCCCAAAGCAAGAAAATAAGAAATTCTCTTCTTGCTCCCAAGATGTCACTCATTGTCTCCCTACCACTATCAAAAGTAATGCTTATATTAGTCCATTCAGGCTGTTGTAACAAAAATACCACAGACTGGGAGATTTGTAAACAACAGAAATTTATGTCTCACCTTTCTGGAGGCTGAAAGGCCAAGATCAAGGTGCTGACAGATTTGGTATCTAGTGAAGACTCACTTTCCGGTTCATAGGGTGCTTTCTCACTGTTTCCATATGTATTGGAAGCAGCCAGGAGTCTCCCTAAGGCCTCTTTTTAGGATGTATTCATAGGGCTCCATGCTCATAACCTAATCACTTCTCAAAGATTCCATCTCCTTATACCACTGAAATCAGCTAAGGCCTGAACATAAATTCCTTAAGTAACAAATGCTTAGGTTGTTTTTCAACAATCTGCTCAAGGACAGTTTAAAACCAACTTCAGAAGAATGAACATGTGCAGAAGCAGCCAACCAATCTGGTCAATGATCTTTTGGTGTTACAAGCTCAGTATCTTCCACAGAGAACAAGATAACTCCCCTCTCAAAAGAAACATGTGACTTATAAAGAGGCATGATGACCATCCACACTTGTGCAAAACAATTCTAAAACTTCCTCTTTATGCCATCAATGAACAGCTTCTCCATGAATCCTCTCCTACCAAATGATTAGGGAGACAGATTTGAACAGTTTTTTTTTTTTTTTTTCAATCTCCTATCTCCTTGATAGTCAGCCCTCATTCTTTTTTGCAAAAACTAGTTGCCCTAGTACTAGCTTCTGGGGATGGGGGAGTCAGAGAGCAAGCTCTTTCTTGGTATCACTATCACATAAAGAGTGAAGATTTCAACATTTGAATTTTGAGGACATATAAACACTCAGACCATAGCATTGCTCTTTTTCTTTTGCCTGACCGGCATCCAGGTTTTGCCACTCTGCTTGCACATTTAATTCATACTTGAAGCATCCCTGCTGTTTATGATCACCACCTCCAGCCAGCTACGTGGAACTAATAGCACATACACAATTCCACTTTCCATCAAGATCATCCTCCAGAAAGAAATTGCTTTCTGGCTACTCAGAGAAAGATCCAGATTATTATTTTAAAAAACAGCGAATGAATAATGGGAAAAAACTAATGCCCCCAGTCTATTTCTCCTCCCTGCTTATTTTTGTCATGTGCCCCAAATGCATAATTCAAATTAATCTCAATGTGGTGTGTGGTTTGCTCTGATTAGCAAACCTTAACCTACAATATCACCTAGAAGTAAGACTATTTTTTAAGTTTGGATGAATATGACCTTGGGCAACTCACATTACCTTTCTCTGTCTTGATATTCTACCATCTTGAATACATAGTAAATGTGTTCCTTCTCTGGATTTTATGATTAAGGAAAAATACAAAAAGGATTGATAACCATAGCATAAATGATGTAGGTAATCACAGCAATAGTTTAGTAAATCATATATCATTAATATATAATTTCTACACAAACTACCAGCAATTTACAACTTTAAATCATTTTGAAAATCAATCCGCAA
Source organism: Geosciurus inauris (assembly GCA_004024805.1). Classification (NCBI taxonomy): domain Eukaryota; kingdom Metazoa; phylum Chordata; class Mammalia; order Rodentia; family Sciuridae; genus Geosciurus; species Geosciurus inauris. The sequence goes on along the minus strand of PVHX01004212.1, from coordinate 34,903 downwards.
GGAAACAGAATTTTGGCCCTTTTTTGGCAGATTAAATATCCTATATAAATTCAGCTATATATGTACTATGTGTGAGAAGAATTTTAAAAAACCACAGAGGGACTCAAAAAGATGTTCTTATTCCTTTATATTTTCTCATTCATTCATGTGTTAATTCAACAAATATTTACTGAATGACTACTATTTCCCAGGAAGTCCATTAGGCATCACAGGCTACAACTATAAATATGTTGACAAAACAGCTTACCTGATCTATATGGTTGTTTCAAATTTTCTATTGACTTCACTTCTATTTAGCCAGTGCAATAGTTTGGATCTGGGAGTGTTACCCCCAAGGCTAATATGTTTATGAAATAGCCTCTAGTCCCCACTATTGAAAGGTGGTAGAACCTAGTGAGAAGTTCTCTTTTAATTGGTTCTTTTTAGAAGTTTTCTTTTAATTGGTTCTTTTTAGTTATACATGACAGTAGAGTTCATTTTGATATAATTATATAAGCATGGAATATATCTTATTTTAATAAAGGCCACAGTCTAGTGATGTATACAGTGGTGGAATTCACTATGGTGTATTCATATATGTGCACAGAAAAGTTATGTCAGATACTTTCCACAGTCCTTCCTATTTCTAACCTCCTCCTTTCCCTTCATTCCCCTTTGTCTAATCCTCTGAACTTCTATTCTTCTCTCCTCTCCCCCACCCCTATTATAGGTTAGCTTTCACATACCAGAGTAAACATTTACCCTTTGGTTTGGGGGATTATTTCACTTAGCATGATAGTATCCAGTTCCATCCATTTACTGCCAAGTGTCATAAACACATTCTTCTTTATAGCTGAGTGATACTCCATTGTGCACATATATCACAATTCCTTTATCCATTCATTTATTGATGGGCACCTAGGTTGGTTCCATAGCTTAACTATTGTGAATTGTGCTGCTCCAAACATTGATGTGCCTGTGCAACTTTAGTATGCTGATTTTAAATACTTTGTATATATACCAAGGAGTGGGATATCTGGGTCAAATCGTAGTTGCATTCCTAGTTTTTTTAAGAAATCTCCCTACTGCTTTCCAGAGTAGTTACACTAATTTTCAGTCCCACCAGCAGTGTATGAGTGTACCCTTTTCCCCACATCCTCACCAACATTTATTATTACTTACATTCTTGATAATTGCCATTCTAGTTGGAGTGAGATGAAATCTCAGTGTAGTTTTAATTTGTATTTTTCTAATTGCTAGAGATGTTGAACACTTTTTCATTATTTGTTGACCATTCATATTTCTTCTTTTGAAAAGTGTCTGTTTAATTCCTGTGCCCATTTACTGTTTGGCTTACTTGTTTTTGTTTTTGTTTTTTTTTTTTTGTCTTGAGCTTTTTGAGTTCTTTATAATCCTGGAAATTAATGTCCTATCTGAGGTGTCAGTAGCAAATATTTTCTCCCATTCTGTAGGCTCTCTCTTTATGCTCTTGGTTGTTTCCTTTGCTGTGAAGAACTTTTTAGTTTGATGCCATCCTTTTTACTGATTTTTTATTTTACTTCTTACGTGTTAGGAGTCCTGTTAAGGAATTCTGTTCCTAAACTGACATGATGGAGTGTTAGGCCTGTATTTTCTTCTAGTAGGTACAGGGTTTTTGGTCTAATACTTAAGTCTTCAATTCACTTTGAGTTAAATTTTGTGCAGAGTGAGAGATAGGAGTTTCATTCTAAAATAGTGGGAGGCTTTCTAAGTCATTTGAGGAATATCCCTTGAAGGGGATTATGGGACCCCAATCTTTTTTTTCTGGCTTCCATGGCTGCCATGGTGTCAGCAGCTTGTTCTATCATGCATTCCCTGCCAAGATGTGATGCCTTGCCTCTGACTTAAAAGCAATGCTACCAAGCAACCATGTACTAGAAAGTTTAAAACTATAAACCTTTCTTCCTTATAAGTTGATTTGTTGCAATAACAGAAAGCTGACTAACATGGCTAGATAATAATAATTGGGTTATACTTATAATTATGGTTAGTATAAGTTAGAAAGAAACCCTTTTGTTTCCCTATGGAAGTATGTCTTAACTTCTGTTGGGCTCTGTTTCATTACTTTACTCTTAGCATTTAACTCAGTGCCCCAGTGACTGACACAAAATATGCTCCAATAAGAGTTAGTTGAAATATAAACAATTATCTAATACTAAAGGACAAACAGGTCATCCACTATGGTGTGACTAGAGCAAATTACCTCATTGGATGTTTTCTTCACGCGTAAAATGAGAGGTGGTTATATGTAGTTGTGTGGTGTATGTGTGTATATATATACATATATACATATAGATATACATATATATACATATAGATATACATATATATTATGATATATATATATCTCCAATAAAAATAAAATAAATCAGGAAAAACATTGAGAAATGGATGAGGGCAATGGTTCTCAACCAGATGGATTAACACTGAAGTTATTATAAAAATCTGAAAAGCCATATACATTCTAAGTTTTATATAAACACTGAATACAATATTTGTCACATCTATGTGTCGTATCTATCTATGGGATTGTGCTAGAAGGGAAATAGCACAAAGATTTCTGGTTTTAATTAAACAAGAACCAGAAAATATCTTTCAAAGGTTTATTGTGGCTATGCAGGCAACAAAATACAAATTGGAAAGTGTAAAATACAACCAGTGAGCTTCATAAGTAGACAATGTGAGTATTTTCTCTGCTGTGACTCGTTGGAATGTTGCAGAACCCCACCTATGGTACACTGACAAAGCCCTGTTATCCAGAGTAACCTCAGCATTCAAATTACACCTTTCCCTTTGTATGGTCAATGGCAACATCTTATAAACCAGAAGTAGCTACAAACTCTCAGTTAACCATACTCCATACTCATAATGCAAAATAAATAAATGAATAATGAGGCTGATGAGGACATCTGCTCCATGTTCAAAAGAGATTGATAGTGGAGGAGGGAATGATAGCTTATTCTTCTGAACCCGTCTACTCCCTGTACATGAGGCATGCATAGACCAAAGGTACAACTAAGTTAGAGAGAGACTGTTGTCCCTAGTCCTTGAGTCACATATCAATATATACGAGTGAATTTAAAATAATGTGGATTATGCAATGAAGAGAGATGTAAAATGATTGCAACCTCTTTGGGAATTTAAATTGTAGTGAGCAATAATATTATATTTGGTACAAATTAAACCCATTTTCAGAGATGTATTTTTTCATTCTATGTGAAATGTGTGTACAGTCAACATTAAAATGGAAATATTTCAGTCTCAGTTTTGTCTGAGGCCCCAATCCTTATCTTCCAGGATTTGAAAACATGATTGATTTTCAAAAAAAAAAATATCACAGTTAACCCCTTAGCTATGATGAGGATATAGAAGTGATATATCCATATTCAAGTTGAAAATGGTAGGTTTGTAAGTTATAATAGAGTTTATTTGGGTAAGTTATGATATAAATGCCTTCACATAGAGAGTTTGGAGGAGTTTGCCTTTCACCTCAACTCTAGAGAAAGGATTCGGAACTCTTGACATGTATCACTTACAGCTTGGAAACTGTATTAGGGTTCTCCACAGAGAAAGAGCCAATAGGAAGTAGGTAGGTAGGTAGGTAGGTAGGTAGGTAGGTAGACAAATAGATAGAAAAAAAATAGATATATATGAAGCTGTAGATATATATGAGGGGATTTATAGAAGGAATTGGTTCACACAATTAGGGAGATTGAGGAGGGGGTCAAGGCCTGTGGAACAAGGAAGACAGAGGTGTAACTCAGTCTGGGGCCAAAGGCAGAAGAACCCGGAGAACTACTGATATGAGTCCTGGAATCCATGGGCCGGAGAAGCTGGAGTACTAACATCCAAGAACAGAAGAAGCGAATCTTAGCCTTGGAAGGAGAAGGGGGGAAGACAAAAATTCACCCTTCTGCTTTTTTGTTCCATCTTGGCTCCCAGCCAATTGAATGGTGTCTGCCCACATTCAGGGTAAATCTTTCCCACTCAGTCCTCCAACTTATATGTCAATCTGTTCCAAAAACTCCTTCACAAACACACCTAGAAACAGCTACCTAGGCAACCCACAATCCAATCAAGTTGACACCTAAAATTAACCATCACAGATACTAATGTCTGATTCATGCCTGAACAATCTATGGAGAGAGATGGTGGCTGACAAACAGATGTTATAGTGACCTGATTAGAGTGGGGGGGGGGAGACCTGTGCCCCCAGAAATTCAGAAAAAGGAAAGCCTTAGTTCCTTAGAATTTGTCTATGAATGCTACCTAGCCATGTGAAGAGACTCCACTGAAAGGAAAATGAGTGTCATCTAGTGTTTAGAGAATGAAGAGATTATAGGAACTACCAGAGAAAAAAAGCTCATAATTGCTGAGTATACTATAGATGAGATACATCAAGTGATGCAAAGGGCATAGATTTTTGCATGTAGACTTCAGTCTAATAAAACACTTGGGTTATATCTAAGGAGATGACTCCATTTGCATTATTTTGCTGTTCTAGTTAGTGAGACAATAAACTTTAATACAATGTCTTCATTAGAAAAGACAAGAAAATATCAGGTAGAATTTCTCATTAATTAATATTAAAGAACTTGATCTCAAAGGGAGAGACAGACATATTTTCACATTGGTATTTATAGGTACTGTGAATGGAATACCAATTCTTGAGGCATGTGTTCATCTCTAAAAACATTTACTCTCCAGCTATGACCCAAGCCACCTTAGAAAACTAAGCCAATAGTATATTCACATCATTAACAAAGTGATTCCCAAACATTATATGAACTTGCTTCTTGTTTATAGCCTCATGTCCCTAAAACAGTACTCACCAAATCTAATGAGTTGAGTTATAGGGAAAAAAAAAGGCAGAAAGTTCTGATAACTCTAGCTCATTGAAATCCAAGTAAAGAAGACTTTAGGAGAAGCCAGAAAAGAAGGGAAATGAAGAGGTAGGCTTAATACTTTTAATTCTAACTCTGAAACAGAAAGTCTGCCAGTTAAAAAATATCCCCAAAACAACATACCATACTACCATTCCATGAGTTTTATTTAAAAACAGGAAAGTAGGATCTTTTGTGTCATTACTGAAAATACAAATATTCATTAACTACAGAGCAGTGTAGTGAATACTCCTTTAAGTTACTAAAATATATTGACAGCTTCATCAATAGCAATTTTTTTTCACAGAATGTAACTTTTAACCCTATCATTTTGACTCAGTGTAGCCAGTGTTGACATAATCACTCATGCTCCTCACCAAGTATTTCCTGCTTTCCACTATCTGCTAAAATAGAAGGATGCCGTTTGGATTCCTGTGTTCAATGGCACTATAAGGCTGGTTCTCACAAATGAATTGTGAGTGGGACAGATGTATCATTTCTGCCAACCACTTATGAAGTGGTTGCAGGTCTAAGTTTACTCTCTTCCTCTTCCCCAGGGGCCAATAGTTGCTCCAGTGACTGAGAATTATAAGGGCAGAGTCCCCAGATCCCCAAGATAGCCATGTGATACAAGTAAGCAAGAAAATCTTGCTTTAAGAGATTTGGGGGTTATTTTTCCTGTGTCTTAAACTATCCTGACTGATATAAATGGCTTATTGCTTATCTCCTTACCAATATGTGTTAATCAAGATACTTACTGAATATGTTTGAATGCAACTCAGTGCATATTTTTATTTATAAAAATCTATGAGGTATATAATTAATACTTAGAGCAATATAGATAATGCATTTCCCATTTAAGTGTCACTCAGAATAAACATCAACTGATAATGAATAGGCATTATTTATTTGCACATAAACCCACAGTTTTGTTCATTTTGTAAGAAATAAATTAGATATCCCAAAAGGCAGCTCAGGCAAATGGCTGAGCAGTAGCATCAAATAGAGTCACCTCAGAAGCTTTGACCATGACAGTGAGAGCACAGCTTTTGTGCAGGTGCTTGAGACCAAACACACTGCTTTCAAGTTGGATGCATTTCAGCCAAATCCACTTTAAAATTAGTAAAAATTACTCAGGGCTTATAATGGGTATCACACTGTAATATATATAATGAGGTGTACAACTTGGTGAAAGAGAATTATATAAGTTACACTTGTAACTTGTGGGGGTGATTTAGGTGGGGGATTAGTTAGATTCATGAAGTGTTTAAAGATAAAATGAATTAAGGAAATGTTCTTTGCCCCTGCTTCAGAAAGGCTTTCCCTCTGCCCTAGACAAGTGCTACTCATATCCAATGGGTACATCTGTCTACTTTGGGTGTTCAGCCATGCAAAGCACACCTGCTACCATGAAGTGTAGCCTGAATCAGCAATAAAAGTGGTAACTTGATCTCTTGATTTTGCTCTTTTGTTATAATTTGTTCAGGATCTGGGTAGACAAGTGGGTGCTGTTTATTGGCCTCCTCAGATACAGAAGCAGAAAAATTTAATGGAGAAGCCTAGGCATACGATGAGCTTAGAACGAAGGAAGAAACGGATCAGAAATTATGGGAGTCAGAGGAATTCCAGGATACAGTATTGCTGCAAAAAAGCAAGAACCAATATTCTTATCTGTGTATATTTTGAATTCTGTAAAGTGCTATCACATACATTATAAAAATTAATAATTTTTAAGTACACAGATGGTCACTGTAAGGTCTTTTATCATCTTCTGTGTGTGGACACTAGTGTCATATAAAGGAGACAGTCACAGGTCCTGCTTTTGTGGTGTCATTCTATTAAGGAAACTGGACAAGAAGAACACACTATGCATATTCTTAGATACTAATTTATGCCATAAATAAAAAGAATAGAGAGTGACAAGACAGGATGGCGGGGGCTGGTTCTTTCATGCAGATGGTTAGGGAGGTTTGGTCTGTGAATGTGGTCTTTGAGAGGAATCTTATGTACAGAAAGGGAAAGAAGATACATGGGAAGAAAAGAATATCGACAGAGAGAAGGGGCGACTTCCTGAAGGAAAGCACTTTGGCTTTCCAGGAGGCCATGTGTCTCACAGGGAAGAGAAACCGTGAACATGGGTAGCAAAATGATAATGGGCTCAGAGTAGCAGGAAGAAGACACTAAAAGCTAAGGTCAGGGGCTTTGAAATGAAAGAACATGTCTGTGAGAAGATGGGCAGTGCACAGAACAGTGAAGTAGTTAGAACACTATTGAAAATCAATCCGCTGCTGGGTGTAGGGGAACTCCACAAATGTCAGGAAAATTGGCCAGAGGCCATTGAAGATTTCAGGTGTGAGATCATTAGATCCTAGCATTAGGAAGTTATTGCAGGTGCCAAAATCTAAACACTCATACTTAAGTAAAGTTGGTGAAGCTAGAAGACACAGAGGATGACAAGGGCAAAGAAGAGAGAAATGACAGACAATTTGAGGTCACTGACCAGCAATCACCGTCAGTGACGGCAGAGATGGAACAGGAGGCCATCTAATGAATCATCATGCTGAGGGGGATGTGGTCAAAAATGACAGTAGCTTGCAAGAAATTTATACTTTGTACAAGTTGCTGTGCTTTTTAAAAAAGACTGTAGTCCAGATATGAAAACAAAACCAAAAGAAAGGCAATAGAAAAGAACTTCATCACAAATTCATTATTCCCAAGATAAACTACCAAGAAACAAATTCCATACTTCGTAATGAGAACAAAATGAACCCTTTAACCAGCTGATATTGCAATACAACCATTTTGATTATGCACCTTAAAAAAACAAAGATGACAATGTACATGAATTAGTCTGGTAGAAAGAAGAAAGAAACAGGCATTTTTTTACTTTTTCAGGGACCAAAGAAAGGTGAAGAGATTTGAGAACTATAAGAAAGCCCCAGAAGGTCATTGTCCAGAATTTACGCTTACCTGAAGGAAAAATGTGAATGATTTGGGCAGCACAATCAATTTAGGAAAGCTAAACACAGATCAAGTATCTTTAAAATAAGATTGTCAAAAATAAGTATATTTGAAATAAAATTCATTTCCCCGGTTTCAAAATGAGATTCCCAGTAGTTTATTTTTTAAAAAATACAAAAAACAAAGTACAGGAAGAAACTGACTTTTACAACTGAGCATTGTGTTTCAAATGGAGTGAGCCTTCAAATATAATATTTAGACCCCATTTGGTTTGTAGAAAAGAACAAATGAATCAGGCTGAGAATCAGAAATCCTTTTTTTGGGTTCTCTTATTTTTTTTCCTTAGCCTCAATTTCATGTTAGTCTTTCTTATATGACTAAATTAAACTACTACAGGGATTTCTAATCAGATATGGATCACAGACAATCTACCAACAAATTATTTTAAATATAAGGCACAGTCCTAGGATCCATAATATTATAATTCCTAAATCCACATATATACTCTGGATAGAGAGATATTAGATAGCTTCAATGAAAGACTTTGTAGCCCAGGTCTGAGAGAGCAGTCAAGAGACAGCCTTTAGCAGCCAGTCATGTAAGGGATTGTTCCACTTCACAGAACTACTTTACACAAGGTCACACCCCTTCCTGGGTGTCTCAAAACCTAATAACAAACAGCCAGTGGGAAAACATAAAGGCCTCCCCTTTTCAACTCTACTTGGGCCAATGCTGATGCTCCCCATGGAATCTCCATCACTACGCCTGCACTGAAGCTCAGCTGCTCCTTTCCCTCAGCCCTACTCCCTTTTCTCCCTTCCAAATGTTACTTCCAAGGATACTTTTTCATTAACATCCTATATCCAAACTCAACTACAGCTTGCTTCCTGTACATACATCCATACATACATATACATATATCTTTAAAAATTCCTAACAAGGGTAAACATGTTATCAGTCAGTTGTTAAAACTGGCACTTTCATTGGTATAGTTTGCATCCCTGTGCCACCAGCAGTTCCTGGAGAGAAAGAAAAGACAGACAAAATGCAAACTGGAAATAAGTGTCGCTCAGCTTCTACTGAGTGTTCCATTCTATTGCTTCTACTTATCTCTGGAGCTCTGTTTGGGATCAGCTCCTGAGAGGGCAGATGCTCTGACATGTGCCAGTAAAAAAGGAGAAGAGTTGAGAATGGGAAATCTTCAGAAGTAGGCAGAGGGACCTCCTACATAGCCTTCCCTCCATGATTCACAGCACAATCCTAATTTTGATTCAAGTGATAGAAACACTCAGTGTAAAAAGCATCTCTTTGCTGGTGTGAGGATCATTCCCATCTATAATCCTTATCCATGGCAGCCTGGAGGTAGATTCTTCAAGCAAATCCAGGCAGCTATTCTAGATGCACAAACGAACACCTGTGTCAGGGGTCAACAACTATTGGCCCATGGCTCAAATCTTGCTGCCAACTGTTTTTATATGGCCCACAAGTTAAGAATGATTTTAGTCTTCTCAATGCTTAAAATAAAAACATAGTATTTCATAATATGGGAAAATTACCTGAAATCTAAATTTTACTGCCTATCAGAAAACTTTCATTAGAACACAGCCACTATCACTAACACAGCTGCAGTTGCACTGCAATAGTGCAGGGACACCAGATGGCCTACCAAGTCAAACACATTCATATGTGGTCCTTTACAGAAAACGTTTGCTGACCCTGGAGCTTTGTAATTTAGGGTTCCACAGGCATAGTGCCACATGTATACTTATTGATGAACACCTCAATCTGAGTATTCCCATAGCTAGACTTGCTACATATATATACCTATCCATCAAGCCTCTCACAAAACACTAAATATCTTCTACAGAAGTAAATAATGATCAGTAGATCCCAACTTAGACTCAAGACAAGGGCCATCTTTCTTCGTATCTATTCAGTTCAAAATATCTGCCCTAAGTATAAAACTTGAAAAATAATATTTGTCAAATAAATGGAGTCATTTCGATGTTGAATTGATAAATGAGTGAATGTTCATCTTTTAACATACAAGCATTAGGGAAAATGTGTCAATCATGATGTATACCTGTACATCATTAGTACATCATTATGTACATAATGATACCTGTTTCAATGAAGAGTATTTTAGATCTGCACCAAACAAAAGGTAGAAAATATTTTCCTGATTTTTCCTTATGAGTTCAGGTTTTCTATTATCCTTGAGTCAGTGACTTTGATACACTAACACTTACTCTTCAGATACCTGAAATTACAGGGTCAAATGAAGATGGGAAGTACAATTTTCAACCCCAAAGACCACTTAAAAGGTCAATTAAACAAATACCTCGAGTTCCCAAATGCACTGAAAATCATAAAAATCAATTCTGCTACAAATCCTTCCGTGAAGCCATTTATCTGCCTCTCCATGCATTGATTTATTCAATATTTCTATTGCACAAATAGAAGCTTATATCTATTATTTTTCCAGATATATTGAGCTTTAAGGCATTTACAAATTCCACAAACACCATATGGAGTTCACAAAGGAATAATAATTGTTTTATCTTTTAAGTTATTTGTGAACACATAATCCATTTTTATTAGATCAGTTGCCTGTCTAAGAAATTATGATTCATCTTCTGCTTATTCTGGTCTTAAAAGCCTTTCATAATTTAATCCCACCTGATCTGTTCAACATCAGATTCTATTACCCACCTGCTTTCACCCTGTTTCTTCCACCTGTCTCACAAAAATATCTACTCTTTTTCCTATGCACCATTTGTTTTCATTAACTCTGTCCTCTGCACGCACTGTTCCTCCTACCCAGAATCTTTCTCTTATTGACAAAATCTACATATCCTTCCAGAACAGCTCAATTGTAGATATCTTACAACTGTTCCAGGCAGAAATAGCCACTCTTTCCACTCCTCCTTCTGTCTACCCACTCATTCATTCATTTATTACTTATTGAGCAAACATATTGGGCATCTACTGGATACTCAAAAATATTTGGAAAACAAGCTATTTCTGTTTGGTTAAACTGGGCATGAAGACATGAGCCAAGTACTATGGGCTCAAGAAGAATATCATAGAAGAATAACAACTAAATCAGACTTGGAAAAGCCCAGTTTGGAAAGTATTTCTAAGAGGTGACTGGCCCTAAGAAACATATAATATTACATTCATGCAGAACAAGCAGTATGCAGGCAAGTACATGAGGGATAAAAAGGAGAGGAGGGGAGGTGTTCTGGGCCAAAGGTCCAGCAGGTGGAAACTAGGGCACCTCTGGGAAAGATAAATCAGTATGGCAGGAAGAAAATCTACTGCTTGGGCCATTTTTTGTCATATTTCCATAGAGCACTTACAACTTCATCTTATCAATAATTAATATAGATCTGAGGTTCCTGAACTAGATAATATGGACCAGAGTTTCCTTTACCTCTTATAACCTGTTAAACAAAGAATTTCAATCTGGAAACATTTAGATCTCAGCATTGTCATAGAAGGGACTTGGGAAAAGCAATTTTCATCACTCTTGTCTGATCATCGTGTGGTACAGGCCATGCCTTGGCCCTTGGTATCAATAAAGCACCTTTATTCTGAAAGTCCAAAGAACAATATGTAAGATTTCACCCTCTGTACAAAATGTGCATTAGACATTGTATGATAGACATTATTCGGTTCCTCTTCCAAGTGAAGAGAAGTGAGTGAGTCATCTCCTGAACGGTAAGTGGAACAAGGTGAACAAGTGGAAATCAAGAACTAGGACACAGAATGTGTGTTCAAATTTAAAATAGCATGCTGTTGTAATTCATGCTCACAGAATTCCTTGTCAGTTTTACATAGTGGTTCTTGACACATATTTTCATTTATACCTTAAATTAAGAACTATTTATCATGGTAACCAGTCAATTTAGAGTTGAAATGGTGATTAGCCAATTGGATATCAAATGTTCCCAGAGTTTGGGAGGAGTTGTGTATTTGTGGCACAGTTCCACCTTAATAAATCCTTTCACTGAAATTTTCTCTTTTCCTGACTTTGTCAAACTATCCAGGTCTTGTTGTTGGTAGCTGGTCTTTTCAAAGTGGATTCATGTTGTTGGCCACATTTTGCTGCTATGCATTTTGCATTTGGTTAGACATGAAATAACAACAATCTACAGAAACTATTAAGAACTACTCATCAAATAAAACACTTTTTTAGAAGAGAGGTCAAAATAGAAACTAAATTATTCCAACATTTTGTCTGTATGTGCCCTATGCAGCTATACAAGAATAACTTAAATATAATATTTGATGGACTTCAGCCATGAGAAGGAATAATAGTTACCAATGTATCCATAATCAACAGTCACAGTGTCCTTATAGGTTCTTCCACTGACATAGGAAAGATAATTGCACAAACAAAATCTCCATTCAGATCTGGTAATTGTTATCTAACTGGTGTTTTTAAAACATAACTTAAAATATTTACAAAAACAGCATGGACTATAAAACTATTAATAATGTAACTAATAATCTAATGTTCATTTCAGTAAATGTCAGGAAGTTGGGATGATATTGTATGTATATCATCATCTCATTTAATTACAACAGTTCCATCAAGTAGCCATTGGTAGTATAGACAGAAAAACTGAAACTTAAAGTTGTAAGTTTCTTTCCCAAGTTCACATAGTTAATGAATAGAAGAGCAGAGTTTGTACTAAAGCAATCTAACTCCGCTTAAAAACTATAGCTTCCAGTCCCTCAACAATTGTCACCTTTGTAAAAGTCTGTCTCATATTTACAATGTAGACTTGAAGTTGGCACATTGGAAATGACAGTATAATTTTTTTAAAAAATGTAAAATATGGGAGTTAGACTGTCTTGTATTTTACCACTACAAAAACTATATAATAGGAGCAGATAGGTACAAAGTTGGATTAGACACTGGCTCCATGGCCAGGAAGACATAAACACTCGTGGCTTAAAACAACTATGTGTCAGAAAAAGTTTTAATCAGAAGCAGCCAGGAAAATAAGGGACCTGAGAAAGTCTTAGCAGTGACCTTACATCAGAGTAGAGGGGACAACTTAGCCCATCCTACATTTAACCCAGTCCTATGGAAATGTCTGCATGTGACCCTTTTTTTCCAACCCAATATCTTCTCATTTTGTCTGAAAAGACAATTTGCATTAACAAGAAGATATAGGTTTCCAACACCCTTGACAATTACTTTTTTTTGAAAATTAATAAATTCTACCCTGATTTATGTGCCAGTAGCACAACCTATGAGGATGTGCATTTGCATGTTGAAGGATGAGTTTATTCTTCATGTACTTACCAAATCAGGACCCCAAGTCTGCAAGACAGGGTCAGCACATGGTGCACAGTGGGTTGACCTCCTTGAAGCCAATTTCAGTGACTTTTTTGAAGGAGGAGGATGTCAGTCCCTGGCAACAACAAGAGCTGTTTTTGTACCTCCCACTGAAAACTCCTAAGGACAAATCAAATGAAATTGGAACTTTTATTCCAACACACCAGAATAGATACTTTGAAAGTCAATAATTTCCCCCATTACTTTCCTATTATCTTTCTGGAGTTTGACTGAGACTTAACACTCTTCAAATGAAATGTCATTTTGGTCAGGTACATGTAACACATGGACTAGACAGCAAGAAAATCAAAGAACACTGGCTCTGTTGGAGATCTAAACATGATGGTCAATGCTAGTCACAACAATCCTTCCAGAGAGCTGAACCTGAAGGCCAGGACCAGGGAAAGGTAAAAGAATGAAAAGCACAGCAGGATTTTTAACAACACGCTCAGTGGGATCTCCTTAACAGATGGACACGTTCCCAGTTCTCAGTGCAGACAGACACACCAGACATCACTCACTTTTAAAGAAAAATTTTACACCAAATGAATTCACATTGCTCTGAACATGTTAGACACAAAATGATGCTGTGTACTCTTTCTTTTTCAAGAACTTGACTTTCAAGAAATATTTGCCACACTTCTCTCAAGTTTTGAGGATGCATTCCATTTGTCTGTGACAACCAAATAACAATATATATTTAATTCTTTACTGGGATTTATTGGTTTTAAGACTATAGTCTTCTTATAAGAGAGAAAAAAATAATAGAGAAAAAGGGGGCATAAAACAATAACTTACCATCCATGTATAACACATGGACTAGAAGAATACAAAGGCAGGCAGAGTACTTAGAGATGCAGGAAAGTAAGGAGAGATTAGAGACAGGTGTTGGTGCCAGGGGGTATGAAGAACATGTGTTCAAGAAATGAGGCTCAGACAGTCAAACAGTTGGTGTGAACAGTCACTAGACTGTCATATTGAAATGTTTGGACAGTAGTAATTATGCCCAATATCTTGCTTTCATTTTGTTGAAACTTCTTTGTTGGTGGGCCTTATCACATTGCTCAAAGTATATATAGAAAAATCATACAGAAAAAAATTATATAGAAAATCAACTTGCATAACATCCAAAGGTTTCAAGGAGTTTGACTACCTCTGCTCTACATGATGGTTATGATGCTTCATTATTTCCCACCAGAAACTAATATAGATAATTTGGTTCATTATCCTGGGAGGTAATGAAAATTCCTTTGGGCAGAGTTCAGCAGCAGAAAGAAGCATGAATATCAAATATGAAGATGATTCTCTTTCATGTAACTATACCAAATCTTATATGAAATAGGATATTTGTAATAATTACCCAAGCAATTGTCATATTTCATACATCCAGAGTAGAAAGTATGGTTCTGGAAAGTGAAGCAAATAGTTGACACAGAGTGTCATATAGGTCAAAGTCTAATAGAATCAAAATAATGTTGGTCAAATATAATACATATTGATGGTGGTGGTGGTGGTAGCACTTTAATCTTTTTTTATTAATATTTGTTTTTATGACACCGAACAAAACAGTAATTTAATACCTTATCATGTGCTTAACACCATGAAGAAAGGAAAAAATGAAATCTTCTGCCTTGTTATTATATTGCTGTACTCAGTGGCAAAGATAAGAGGAGCACAAACTAAATGTTCTTTGTAAGCAAAAGAGTTACATATAAAAAAAAAAAACTGAAGAAAAAGCCCAGTAGAAATTATGCACTTTGCTGAGGCTCATTCTGCATTGTTTTTAATCCTCCCCCACATCTATGGCATCTCACATAAGAAGGGACAAAAATTTTGAATGTTTTTGTTTATTTTTCTCTCCTGATATTTTGTAATAATTAGCAGTAACTCCTATAATGTTTTATGCAAACCTCCATTGTAGCACTTTAACATTATAATTATTTGCTTCAGTGCCTATCTCTCCCAATAGACCATCTAAGGAGGGGGGCTAAGACTGTCTTAATCATCTTTTCATATCCAGTTTTAGTTCCTGATATGTACCAAATGTTCACTAAGGTTTTTTATATAAGATGACAGGTTGAAAACTCAATTGTCTACAGGAGGGCCTAGAAAGTAACATCACCTGCTATGTGAAGATGAGGAGGAAGGTGACTGTCTCTCTGAGGAGCCCATGACCCATCTAAATAGAGCAGATCTGGAAGATTGTGACAAGGACTATAAACTTGACCTCACATACTAATTTTTTTAGAGAAACCAAATAACTGAGTATTAATGTGAAATTTTCCACATTTAAAAAGTTACAAAATACATCCACTAGCCAAATTCTGCCCATTAGCCATCAATTTGCAATAGCATACCTGGGATCAGCTCATTCTAATATTGACATATTTTTTCTTCACAGTCTTAACTTAAGAAAGGAACTATTCTAAAGGTTACCAATGAAGTTTTATATAATATGAACATCACTGGAAAGCACCTTCCTCAAATGACTGTAACCATAAACATAGACTTAAACTATGCCATCCACATACCATCCCATCGGGCAAAGTTCCATTTCATCCCATTCAAATCTTCAGCTATTTCTGGGTAAAGGGCTCACTCCTTATTTATGGGAATTCTCTTCATCTGATGGACCTATTTTGGTAAAGAGCTAGGAGACCTAGCTATTAACACTACAATATGAGGTAAGTACTAAATTTGTATTGGACTTAGCCAGGCGTGGTGGCTCACTCCTGTAATCCCAGCACTTAGGGAGGCTGAGACAGGAGAATCGTGAGTTCAAAGCCAGCCTCAGCAAGGGCAAGGTGCTAAGCAACTCAGTGAGACCCTGTCTCTACATAAAACACAAAATAGGGCTGGGGATGTGGCTCAGTGGTTGAGTGCCCCTGAGTTCAATCCCTAGCATCAATCAATCAATCAATCAATCAATAAATAAATTTGTATTGGACTTTATTTTTGGGCACAGCAATTTATATTTTTAACTAACACTCATTCTGAGAGTAGACTATATGGGATGAATAATATACATAAATATATTTTTATATTATATTTTAATATACACAAATATATTTTTAACTACCAATTTAATAATTCAGTCCACAAACACCTAGTCATTACATACCATGTTTTAGACTTCAATCCAGAGACTAAACAAACAATGTTTAAAAAGACAAACCTGGTCTCAAAGCTTACACTGAACAATAGTGGTTATTGAAGTTTGGCTCCCATTTCAGAAGCATCAGCATCATCTACTGAGAACTCTTAGAAATGCAAATTCTATCGAAGTATTGCAGAACCTGTAGTTCCACCTACTTGGGAGATTGAGAAAAGACCATCATTGCAGGAGTTCAATCCTTGGGCCCCACCTCAGAATCTCAGATCCACTGAATCTGAAACTCAGGGTGGAACCAGGAAATTTGTGTTTTCACAAGCCCTCTAGCTGATTCTGATACAAGTTCATGTGTGAGAAGCATCCTTCTAGAGGACACAGAGGGAGAACAGAATAAAATAAAATAGCCTGGTGTGGTGGTACACACCTGTAATTCCAGCAACTCAGGAGGTTGAAGCAGGAGGATTGCAGGTTCCCAGGCTAATCTCAGGAATTATGAAAACTCTGTCTCAAAATAAAAAATCAAAGGGATAGGGATGTTGCTCAGTGGTTAAGCACTCCTGGGTTCAATCCCCAGTACAATACACAAAAAAATAAAATTAAAATTAAGAATAAAAAAAAAGTATGCTAGTTTCCCAGGGTTGTCATAACAAATTACCACAAACTGTAGAACTTAAAAAATTATCTTCCTAATGTTTCACAGTCCACAGTGAGAAATTAAAGTGTGTGTCAACAGGCCACCCTCTCTCCAAAGGCTCTAGGGGAAAGTCTTTCCTTGCCTATTCTAGCATTCCTTGGCTCATGGGAACATAATTCCTGTCTTTGTCTCTATCTTTATGTGGTATTCTTTTTTATTTTTCTCTAGGTCCTCTCCTCTTCTTTTGAAGATACCAGTCACTGGATTTGGGATTCACACTAAATCCAGTATGATCTTATCCATAGGTCTTTAATTAATTACATCTGCAAAGGCCTTATTTCCAAATGAGTTTATATTCTGACATTGGTGGTAGAAATGAGTTTTAAGGGGCCACTACTCAACGCACTATGGAAAAATGGTAAAGTCACCCATGAGAGGTAAACATAAAAAAAAAAGTCAAATAAAAATTAAAAGTCAAATAAAGAATAATAATGGGGGACCTATATATACATAGTAGCCACAGAAACCACTCTTAATAGGTGACATTCAAACTTAGGAACTGAGGGATGAGATGGAGTCCATCACTAAAGGATAGGAGAGAAAAAAAGGAAAAGCCTGTCAATATTCATACTCCAAAGGAACTCTGGGCCCCCAAATTTACAACTGAGCACCCCCCAAAACAGCATACTCTCTATGCCCTCCCTTTCATAAGGTTATGGATAAGGCTCTAAGAACAATCTTATGGAAAGCTGAGACAGGGTGTGAAGACACTGAGCAAAGGATCAGGGTCCATGTGCTGAATTCTGCAAGAAAAATACTCCATGGTCAGGGAAAGGAATCTTTGCTTTTCATCACAGGTAAATTTGGTGATTGCTATAGAAGACTTCCTGGCTTGTGTTCCCCATTTTCCTCCTCTCCAAACGAAAGTTTTCATTACAGTTTCCTGTGCCATTGTGCTTTAGTTTGGATCTTAACTATCCCCTAAAAGTCCATGTAGTAAAGGCTTGGTCCCAAGATTGTGCTAATGAAAGATGGAGGAACCTTTAAGAGGTGGATCCTATTGGGATGTCTTCAGTCACTAGGGGTGTGTCCTTGAACAGTATACTGGAGCCCAGTCCCTTCCTTTCTTTCACTTCCCTTATTAGGGTAATAAGAATGCAGCCTGGAAGACACCTTTTTTAAAAAATATTTTTTATTTGGAAATAATTTCAAACCTAAAGAAAGCTTCAAGAAAATAGAAGTTCACTGGATAGGACAAAGGGGAATGAAGGGAAGGGAGAGGATGGGAATAGGAAAGATAATAGAATAAATCAGGCATAACTTTCTTGGCAGACATCTTCATTTCTGCAAGACTCTGAGCAGAGGACCCAGTCAAACTTCCAACCCATAATAATCTGAGATAATAAATAGGTGTTGTTTTAAGTCACTAGGAAGTTTTTGGTAATTTGTTCTGCAGCAATAGGAAACTATATATATATATATATATATACATACACACACAGTTTATACATATTATATATGTATATATATATATAATGCTGTATATTTTATATAAATATATAGAAAATTATATATGTGTACATTGATGCATATGTTAAATAAGTTTTGCTTTTTAAGAATCTCAAGTGTTTGTTCCATCTTTACGCATATGAGAATGTGATAATGCATTTGTATTTCTTTAGTCATTAATAAAAAACAGAACATTGTTGCTTTGAACTCACATTTTTCTCATGGCTAATGTGATACGACTTTATCACTTATTAGTTATTAAATGAGGCATTTACATGTCAAACAGAAGTGAATTTGGGTGTGATATATACATGTTTTCTTTCTAAAAACTTGGTTTGGTTTCCTCCCAAGAAGGTTAGTTTGCATGTGTGAGTGTATTTATACTTGGCATCTCCAATGCCTAGGATGGTTCTCAACTAGCCTATTTCTCATATTACCTCAGCTGAGAAGAGGTAGCTATAGGTATAAAAGAATATGCTCTAATCTCAGTGGATCTCTTGGTCACATCCCTCTAGGGGAAACCTCCCAGGACTGCTGACAGTTACCCTGTGGGTCCCCTTTCAGAAAAGACATCATCCATCAGCAGGGTGGGAAACCACCATGACTGCCATATAACATACAACACAGCATATTGAGATTCTGGTTGTCTAGAATCTGCTTACATTCATCATTATCAAGTTTATCAGTTTCTGTACAAGGTGTCCTGATCACTACTCAGGCTTTTGTTGCCAATTAGTTTCCAAAAATTTGAAATAGAAAAAAAAGCTGTATTTTCATGTATATGCCCTTCTCTCCTTCCTCCCTCCTTTTATTTGCCAATGGGATAATAACTCTTCAAAATAAAAACAAAACATTTATTTTAAAAGATAAACTTGGATTAATAAACCCTGAATTTTATGATCAGATACAATTGTCATTTAATATATTTTGACTCTATAACTTCGTAGTCATTCTGAAAAGACTAATCTCAGACCTGTTTGGAGATAGTCAGAGGAAGAGAGCCTGCAAATCCCTTAGGCATATATTTTATAAGCACTCATTACAAACTTACTGTGGATGGTGAGGCAGAATGGTGGAATGTACAAAGTTTATCATCTTTGCCCTTGAGGTTACCACACTGCTATGGAAGAGGCAGCTGACAGGGCGATTATGCAATTATAAATATGGGCTGATGTACAAAAGGCTGCTGAGGACAGAGAGGAGCAGAAAGTAGCCTTCTGGGCTACAGGGAAGGTTTCCCTACTCTTGTAGCACAGACAATCACTCCAGTTTCTGAGTTAAAAATTATTTACCTTACATTTTAGGTAAACTAATATTACTCTTAATAGGCTTAGATTTCTATTTTCTTTTAAATTGTATTTCATCCAAGTCCTCAGGACTTAATATTAGAAACAATAATGTCATCTTTTTAGGCTAGTGAGAAGTGACTGGTGATGGGAATAATCTAATTAAACAAGCAAAGCTCTTTAAAGCCACTTAATGATTTGATATAGGAGCCATCAGTCCTACAAACCTTAATCATCAATAAAAGATTATTGCCTTACCTCACACTTTATAATAACAACCATGAGTCATTAAATAAGGTTAAATTATGTTCATTATGCTTTATTTAATGAAGGAAAGAAACATGTTCCATATTTTCAAAATGTTTCTGTCAGATTAGTTATTGTTAATGCTACCTAAATAGGTAAAACCTTCAAAATTTCATTCATCAAATATATTATTTTCTCATAATGTTAGAAAAGCAAATATTACCACACTCAAAAGAAACCATCACATTACATTTGAATAGAGTTATCAGTGGTCTCCAAAGTTGTTTCTCTCTCTCTCTCTCTTCTATCTCTGTCTCTATCTCATTTTGAACAACAATCTCATGAGAGAGACATTGTTCCCATTGTGCCAACAAAAGCAAGAAGGCTGGGCCATCTATTCTTAGTCATGTCAACAACTTAGTTTTTTTTACTTCCATAAATGTTTTTCCACTTACCTATTTTTTCATTCACTGCACTCATCTACTGAACATTAATATGACCCAGCAACATGAAATGAAATGCCAGAAAGTTTAAATATGAATGTTTATCATAGTATATAGCATGTTTCCAAAATCCTCTACAGTTGGATCTTATAGTAAGAAGTGAATTCTAGAGGATGTAAAATTACCATATAATGAAATACAATCTATCATTGCATGACACATCAGAATATGTCAGGCATCTGGAGCAATGGATTAAACATGTACCAAATCCATCAGTGACACAGGCACACAAAATGGGAAGAATTTCAGTATCCTATGTGTGTTCTTCAGACAATTAGCCAATTTCAACAAATTTGCAGTGTTGTTAGTCATTGAGTTCAGTAGGTGAAATACAAAACAAACCATGCATCCTATAAACAGATGAATGGACTAACTGTGCTTCTTTTTTCTTTGGGCTGATTTAATGTTATATAGGTTTTCTGTTTGTGCTCTTCTTGAAATTTCCCACTTACCAGCCCAGAAAGAAGAGCACTGCCTTCACAGTTTAATGAACAAAAGATTGTGGGGTACAAAGGTTAGAAGGTATGATTACCCCAGACCTTTAGTAACATAAGGTTTCTCTACCAGGAACCAATGTGTACTAGAAGCTGCTTTCCATTGTCCCTGTTGCTTGTACAGTCAGTTCCATGTTGTCAAGGCACTTGTTGGTTTTATCTTCTGTTTTCTAATACTGTCAAGTTATTAAAAAAATTTTTTTTAAAAAACATATGGCAATCTAGATTCCAAAGTCTCTCCTGACATTGCTGGTTGTGCTTCTGGATAAATGAACACACTGATTTTGATGAGAAAAATGTAAAATTGGCAAAATGGCAAAATAAAACAGATGTTATATTTATAATTTGAGATAATTACATTCACTGGCAGAAAAAAAATATATTATCTTAAAATCAAATACCTAACTGGAAAAGGATGGCAAAGTATAGTATATTCTTAGAATTTGTGCCTTTAAACAAAACTAAGTGACTAATGTGAAGGGGAAACCTACAGATTAAGGGCATAGAGACAGTAAGTTAGAATTATTCAGGGTTTGAATTAATAACACAGGGACAAAGCAAATCTGGTTCTGTGTCTAAATTCAGCCTTAGTTTTCATAGGTTATCTGATTTGCTAGTGACTTTGAAAACCTTAAATTATTGTCATCATCAAACCTTGAGAAATGAGTCATCTATTTCTGTCAAGTGGAAAAGGACAGAATCAACAGGGAAGAAATTTTTATTTTCAGACTTCAGATGGAATACAACAAATAGAGAGATTATTTACCAAAACATGTTTGTATTTTTTTCCTCCAGAATTTTTAGTGCTCCCTAGTATATTCTGAGTTTAGAATGTCTCCCAAAGGCCCATGTATTAAATGCTTGGTTGCCAGGGTGGTGCTATTGGGAGCTGGTAGAACCTTCACGAGGTAGGACCAAGTGAAAGGAAGTTACATCATGGGAGACAATGCATATAAAGGGAATTGTGACACTCCAGACCCATCCTATGCCCCCTTGGTTTTCTGGCCACCATAGGTGAGCGGCTTACTTACCGTTATGTACTGCCTTGCCACGGGCCCAAAGCAACAGGGCCAATTGACCATGTACTGAAACTTTAGAAAATGTGATTCAAAATTAACTTTTTCTTTCTTGAAATATATTTATCTCAAGTATTACAGTAACAAAGTTAAGCAACATAGTCCCTTAAATAACATGAAAGGCAAGCAATTTTAAGGATCAATATAGCTATCAGGTCTCTCTTCTCTGAAACTTTTGCCATAAGAAGGAGCCAAAGAATTTGTTTGGCAAAACTAGGTGGTTCCAGGAAGGAAAACATAGATTGCCTGTTACAAATTTTTCCTTTAGTTATTATTAGACCATTTTGGCATCTGAAATACAACTTCCATGTCATTTTCCTTGTAACAAATCATACAAGCTGAATATTGTCATCCTAACTTTTCAGATACATAAACTAAGGCCCAGAGGTTTTATAACACTTGCCCAAGTCCCTCATCCATAAAATGAAGGTCTAGGATTTGTGCTTTAGTCTGTGACCTTCATTCCCTGGCCTACATGTTAGATCTCTTCTTCTAGTGACACTTGATAATATCATTACCTGAACCTTCCTTTTTTTCCTAATACAAATGAAGAGGCCTGCCTTATGAAATAATGAGGTTGATATGAATATTAAATATAATGTATATAAACATATTTTAGGAATTTTATAGCCAAATGTTTTTACTTTAACATCTATAAAAAGTATCATTGATTGCTCTGAGAGAATAGATTATTGAGGCTTAGGTTAGCTATTTTTATGGTACTCTGAAAATTACCAACCTTTGTTTCCTGTCCCCTACCTCCAAACACTGCCCTCTCCAATCTGGAGAATCCTGAAGATTTATAGTTAAACATGCAGCTGTGAAGCCCACATTCTTATCCTCCCAAGACACACTCAGCCACACACCTACTCATCTTTTAAGCCAGAGGAAGGATACATGAGAAAACATTGTTCATACTTCTGAGTCAGTTTTATCCTAACACCCATAATACTTCCAGACTTTGAACAATCAAAGTTGTAAATTATTCCCAAGTGCAATGACTTCATATAATTGATAGAAGTTACAGGACTTGCCACCCACCTTGAGGTCTACTGGAAGCAAGCCAGAGAAAAATATGAGCTCAGATCCATCTTTTTCGAGGATAGGTTAAGGACTTGTTACTGCTTCTCCTCAGTTTACTCAAGCTACATAAAATTCATTTTTCCACTTTCCATCATCTGCCTATTTCTTATGTGGGTGGGCAGCCAAATCCAGCCAGCCAGTATCCAGGCAAGGTCCCTGGACTAGTATGATGGCAACAGATGTTCCCAACATTTTTAAATGGTCCTAAGACAGAATACAATTTTGAGCTTAGGGCCTTCTTTGACACATACTATATTCAGAAAATTGAAAATCAGATACAGAAAAGCTCTACCATTTTAATTACACTCCACAAAAGCAGTTTCTATGTGCTAAAATCAGAGTCAAGGACAGACAGACATACACACACACAGAATTTTCAAAATTTAGCAAAAAATGCAGTTATAGGAGCAACTCTTTCCTTCTCACTTACGCCCTATGATCCACAGGAAAAGCACTCCTATAAGGTGTGGCTCTGTGAGCCTGTGAAGAACACTTACAAGCAAATTTTGAAGATCTTTTGTGTATTTAAAGGGAAAGATGTTTTCCATGTGTTTCTAGACTCCAATGCAAAGAAAATAGCAGAAGGGAGTATCTGAGTAAAAGAGGACAAGCTTGCCTATTACACATTAGCAGAATTTTAAGATTCTCTAGCATTTTTATATCACAAAACATAGAAGGAAGTAATGGGAAATTAGTTAGCTGCTACAATGTAGTCAGTAATCACTTCAGCCACTATTTTGGATGGAACTTCTCTGGCTCTCTAAATGTCACCTTCCTAAGTAGGCTCCCAGGATGGATCCACCTCTCCAGAGGCTTTCCTCCAAGGTTGATGAGTTTTCCCAGATCTCAAGGTGTTTGGAGACTAGGAATGGAAATGGACCTCTATAAATGCCAGAATGCTAGACAGAATGTACTTAAGTACCGTAAGAATGTGGTAGGCAAGTATGACAGTTCAGAGGAAGTAGTGTGCAAAGCTGTGTGGTAGGAGAGAATCTACAGAAGAGGAAAAGGAGTTTATGTTGTCAGTAAAAGTTAAACCTAGAAAGATTTCTGAGGTGTCTGCCTAAGATAGAACTTTATTTCATTACAGGGCACACATAATGGTTGAGGAGGAGGAAAAGAGTGTTGCAAAGGGAAAGGAACAGCCATGATCAATCACATCAAGACAGAAATGTATGGGGCAAGTTCAGAGACTCATTCAGCAAAGAGATATAGTGGATGAAGAAGTGATTTAAATACTAGTGATTCTCCATCAGGAATTACCCTAAGTAATATACATGCATCTTTTTATTTAGCTTTGCTATAAAGTAAGTACTTATCAGATTAAGTCAAGAATAATCACTACAGCCACTTTTTAATTGGAAATACAGATTCACTGTAGTCAACTGGCCAATCTGCCTAGAAAGTAACAGAGTTAAGGCAGATTAGCCTGGCAGCCTTCTTTTGAAGAAAACCATGAGATGAGGTTGTAAAGGAGAGTGGAAGGATGAAATCAGGAACCCTAATCTAAAGATAAGATACAGAAGCCACAGAGGATAAATATTACCAAAGCTGAGCACTGGAAAGTCAAAATCTGCTCAGGAAACTTTTTAAAATTAGGTTTTTCATTTATTTACTTGATTCACCCACCAAAAGCGTGGAGGGAAAAGTGCTTAGTTATTTCTGAGTCAATATCTTTAAAGGGCTCATTTCATCCCCCCACCTCCAGACTCATTTTAGTCACCTAGAAAATTCAAATGAACTTTTCTAAAGGACTGAGGATCCTAAACACAGAAGCAGCCAGTGGAGGGCCAATATCTGGGTTCATCCAACAAGACAGTAAACAGGTGTTGGGGTTTATATTTCAGACAAAGAGGTAAGGAACTGCATTTGGAGTCATCAAACCTTCCCACTATAGAAAATTGTAGGCCTTGATATGGGCGGACATTATATCAATTTTATATGGAAAAACAGACTGTACTCCAAAGACTTATGTTTTGACAGAAGGACAGAAAACCAAAAGAGTGAAGTCTTACTGAAGGCTCTTCCAGTCTACTGTGTTCATTCCTTCCTCAGAAATACTGAGATTGGGTGGGAGGCCCTCTCCAACAAGAGAAATCCATGTGGCTCTGCCTTTCAAGTTCTGAAATGGCCAGGAGTAAAGCTGTCATATCATCATCTCACCAAACTGAACAGAACACCTAGGACCATGTGTAGAGAAACAGCTCAGTCCTAAGCTTGAGCAACTGACAGAATGAAAGTGTCATTTACTAAAATAGGAAAAACTGAGAAGGAAGAGAAGTTCAGTTTAGTTACATTGTTTTTGATGAATACTGGCCACAAGATGGAGATGTGAAACAGTAGTTGGATATGCAAGTCAAGAGTCTAGGAGAGAGGTGAGTGTTAGAGATATACATCTGGGAAATCACCAACACTGGATGCATTTAAAGGCATGGAATTAGCCATGATCATTAATGAGAGAGCAAGGACAGAAAAGGGACAGGAGCCCAAGACACAACCCTGAAATTCAGCATTTGTAGATCGATATAGAAGGGGAGTCGTTAGCGAGGGACAAGGAAGCAGGAGGAAAACCAATAGAAAATAAGGCCACAGAAGCCAGGAAAAGGAAGGGTTTCAAGAATGAGGACATAGTCAACAGCATATGATATGGCTGACATACTGCATAAGATGAAGGCATATTTGGGCTCTTCCAAGTGTATTAGTTTCCTTTGTTTTCATATAGTACCTAAAGAATGCATACCAGGTTTTACTGATATACCAGAACCCAATTATTCATTCCCAACATTTAAAATTACAAAAATAGGCTTTTTACTAATTACCATCTTCACTTATATTCTGTGCATCAGTTATAGATCCTAATTATAGGATTCTAAAGTTGCTTGCAACTCATCCCAAAGATATACTGATTACCTTCCATCAGGAACTGTCACTTGGTGCATATCTACTGAACCATAAGCTCTATGAAGGTGGGAATGTGCCCGATACGTCCAAACATATAGTTCTAGAACCTAACAAATGTTTAATGTTTACTAGTTTTTCAAAACTTTTTGTTAATAGCACAATTTAAGCATTCACTGGTGTTAAAAGTCATTGCTCAAACTATTAGGGCAAGTAAAGGGAGATTAGTTAGCACTCCTGTTTGACTTCCTGTGAAGAGGCAGCCAGCAATTCAGCGCTATCACGAACAGGTGTAGAACATCTCTACTAACAGAACATCTCTACTAAATCACTGTCTGGTTCCCAGGGCTTTCACTACATATTAAATCCTCACATGCACCTGATTCATCACCACATAGATTCAGACGAACAAAAGGTGACCTACAGTCTCTCTCAACAAAACAATTATAGATGCAAAGTCTAAAGATACACAGATTTGGCATATGTTTTATTCAGCTTTTTCATTGTTGTGACCAAAAGTCCTGACAAAAACAATTTTAGAGAAGGAAAATTTTATTTGGCACTCACAGTTTCAGAGGTTTCAGTCCATAACTGGGCTTGAGGTGAAGCAGAACATCATGGCAGAAAGGTGTGAGAGAAGAAAGCAGCTCAGGACATCACACCAGAAAGCAGAGAGGAAGACCCCCTCACCATGGACAAAATAAATATCCCAAAAGCATGCCCCCAATGACCCATCTACTCTAGCCACACCCTATGTGCCTACAGTTACCACCCAGTTGATCCCCATAAAGGAATTAATGTACTGATTAGGGTTAGGTCTTCATTTAACCTCTAAACTTTCTATCCTTGTAATTACTTTCCAATAATAGTACCATCTGTTTTAAAAAGGAAAACTGAATTGTAGAAAGATCACTAAAATCAGGAGTCAAAGGGCTTTAAGTTGAACTTGAGTGTGCCCTTTCCAAGGTCATGTTTCTAAAGGGAAGTTGAAAGGTGGGAGTCTCTGGAATCAGACACACCTGCCATTCATTCATTTCAGCTTTATCAGACTGTATTTCTTCATCTGTAAACTGGGAAGAAGAACAGCACCTCTGAAAACTTAAACGGATATTACTAAGTGAAAGAAGTCAATCTGAAAAGGCTACACACTGTATGGTTCCAACTTTATGACATTCTGGAAAAAGCAAAACTACTGTGACAGTTAAATTATCAGTGGTTGCTAAATGATAGGAGGGAGGGAAAGATGAATAGGTGGAGCACAGAGAATTTTTAAGGCAGTGAAACAGAGGATACATTTAATTCAAAAATTTATACAAACCCATAGAATGTACATCAAGAATAAATCCTAATGTAACTATGGACCTTGGGTTATCATGATGCCTAGATTAATTAATTGAACAAATTACTATTATTTTGTTAACATTCTGTTCTGATGAGGTTTGTTGACAATGAGGGGGGCTATACATACATGAGAGTAAGGGTACACGGAAAATCTCTGTACTAAAAAAGAATAGTACCTCTGGCCTGAAGTAAGAAGGGCTTAGATAAAACATGTAAAGGACTGGCACAGCATCTAGCAATAGTTGATGTTCAATAAGTAAACGCTATTACTGCATTGTATTTCTTAGCCTACTACAGACCAAAAGCTGATTAGAATGAAACATCAGAGCCACTAGAAGTCACAGTGGTGGTGGCAAAGTGTTACAAAAGAATACATAAGAAAGACAGAAATGAGCATGAGAATTCAAAATATTTGTTATTCTGAGACTATATAGTAGGGGAGAAAACAGGACTCTATATTTTAACAGTACATAGCATTATCATCAATGATGTGACATAAAACAAATTAGGGGCACTGGGCTAAGAAAAGTTAGGTTGGATTCCTGCTCTCCCCACTTCCCACTCTAATTTCATAACTTTTACTAACTCCCTTCATTTCCCTGAACTGGGTCCCACCATCAGTACTAGCAACAGGCTCAACTCAGCTATTCTGTTGCACAGCAGCAGAAAGGATGAGGACCTCTCTGACCTGGCCCATCCTGTTGTAAATAACTTAATAGGTCCCATTGAAACCCAAAGAACAGTAAATAACACTCCATTTGTGACAACTGGAATGATCAGTCTTTTTAAACCATAAAAAAAGGAGACAAAACACATCTCAAAAGGCAACAGAGAGAACTGAATGAAGAAATGCACACAAAGCTTTAGCACACACGTTTCCCACCCCATCAATGTTAGTGTAAATTGAATGCTTTCTAAATGACAGCTGATACTCTCAACTGTCATCATAAGGCTACACTTGCTGCTATTCTCACCTTTCTATTATGTCTCTGTTCTGAAAATTGAGCAGAATTCTATCCCATTCCTGAACATTAGTTACACCAGGTCTTAAGAGGGAGCTGCTTCTTAACAAAGCATTTGACACATATAGGTTCTCATAAACATCTTTTGAAAGAAAGAATGGATAAATGCACACATATCTTTCTGGCACCCCCATTCATTTGCTTCATTTTGGCAACCCTCTTTTAGCTCTGTATCCTGTTTAATGCTTGCTGATCCCTTATCCAGAGCCTGAAGCCCACATGCAACAGCAAGTCTCGTGGCTGGGTCCTTCTTCTCATTAGAGATCATTCAATTACCATTTTCCTTCTTGCCTGGACATACAGGTAGACCATGTTCCCACTTCTTAGTCCTTGGATGTCATTCATGTACTAAGATGCTGTATTACACTATTTCTTCTAAAAACTTCTATTAGTAATTGTTTCCCTGGATTAATAAGTGAAGTACCATTTGGGTGTGTCCCTATCTGTGGCACTTGATTTCTGCTATCTATACCTGCAAAAGGCTCAGCTCAGTCACCTTATTCTCCATCTCAAAAGCCAGGAATAAGATCTTTCTGAACTGACCCATCCTATTGCAAATAACTAAATAGGCCCTATAGATACCCAAGGTACAATAAATTATACTCCATCTGTCACAACTGTGGTGACCTCTGGAATTCAGTCTAGGTTTGTCTGGAAGATAGATGATTCAGTCTTGCAAGAAATGGTCTGCATATGGCATTAAAAAGTCGCCAGAAAAAAGAAAAAAAGTTGCCATTAAAAAGAAAAAAATACTCCCAAGAAAGAAACAATTAAGACGGGTCAAGTACAAAATTTAGACTGCATTAAAGAGGAATGATTTTGTGAGTTCAAATATCTTCTCTGGTCCAGGTCTCTCATATATTCCCATCTGAGTTCTAGAAAGGAAGTGGGAGGGAGAGGTTATATGTAGAAAAATACTAGAAAATGTAGAAGAACCACATGGGCACCACGTGGAAAAGAGAACACTAAGAAGAGTTTTCACTGTACTTGGGTCACAAAGGATATCAGAGAAGTTGGCATCTCTTAGGAATCTACAGAACAAAGCACCTTGGTGGCATTACTCACAGGAAAAAGAGAGCAACAGCTAAAAAAAGTGAGAGTGACACCCTATAAAAGCAGTTGGACAGAACAGAAGATAAGTGTGGAAACCTACCCATTAATAGTAGCTTGCTGTCTTATGGGTCCTGGAAATAGGGATGAGGTACTTCCAAACACAGATTACATCAGAAAAAGCAATGATGATGATGATGATGATGAAGAAAAAGGAGAAGAATCTCCCTATATCATTCGTGTAGTCAAAGATGGTAAACAGTCATTAATTAATCAGCAAAAGAATGCAGAGTGAAATATTCTGCTAAGGATCATGATATAATAATTATTAATAAGCCTAAGAGCCAAGAAAAGCACAAATTGCTTAGTCACTTTATTGGAGATAGCAGAAAAATTATATTCATTTATTCATTTATTTATTTTAAAAATCACCCCTAAGGACATAACTACATATCAGGTTGCTATGATAAGAAATGTGGAAACAGATGATTGAGTTCTTGGAGGAAATCTCACATATATTTCAAATATAGTAGGATTTTATATGCTATGATAGAGACATGAAATGATATGAGAGCTTGGATTTATCTACTGCAGATAAAAGCTGTTCATAGAAGTTTGGCTGAGAACATAACCATTGGATTGGACATTCCCAAGCAAAAAAAAAAAAAAAAAAAGAGGTAAAAATATACTGTTAAGGAGAATTTTTCAGGGTTCTAAAGTAAGTACATGAGAAAAAAATCAGGTGGAATTAAGTTTATCCTTGTATATTCCTTAAATAATTCATGAAGTATATATGGATTTTGTGTAGAATTCTATAGGACTTTAAAGTTTGAGAACCACTAAGCTAACTTGTCAACATGATTTATGCATGAAGACACTGTGCTTTTGAGAGAAGTTCTTAAGGAGGAATATACAGGAGAATCTATTTTTTCTACTTGTTGGAAGGATTTACCTCATATTATTTTCATACAAAATTTCTATGATCACTTAACAACAGTTTCAAAATTCATGAAACAAAATCTAATAGTACTGAATGGAGAAATAGAAAAATCACAATGATAGTTGGTGACTTCAACACTTCTCTCTTTGTAATCCCAAGAGGAAATAGAAGAGTATAGAAGACCTGTCCTAACTGATATCTACAGAACATTCCACCCAACAACAGCAGATGCACATTATTTTCAAGCACATTTGTAACAATCACTAACCTAGACCGAATTTCAAGTCATAAAACAAATCTTAGTAAATCATGAAAGTTAGAGCAATGTAGATTATGTCATCAGGGGGCCACACCAGGATAAATGAGATCTCAACAACAGAAAGATGGCTGGGAATTGCACAAATGTTTTAAAATTTAAAATATGCTTCTAAAGTCTTAATGAACATTAGAGGACATTTTCAACTGAATGAAAATGGAAACACAACAAACCAAATAATCTACGATGCATCCAAGACATAGCACAGGGAAAAGTCATAGCATAAATACCTAACTTAAAAAAGAATCTAGATTTTCATCTGAAGAAACTCAGGAAAGAAAAGCAAATTAAACTCAGAAAAATAGAAAGAAATGAAGTTAACTGGAGAAATCAATGAAATTGAATGCAGAAAACCAACAGAGGAAATCAAAGAAATCCATGAAAAAAAGAATACCATTCAGAAATAAAAATGGATGGAATATTTATATATTCAACATTGTGGATGAATTTTGAAAGTGATGTACCAGGAGAAAGAAACCAGATCCAAAGACTACGAAATGGTATGATTCCATCTGTAAGACATTTTAGAAAAGGCAAAAATATAAGAAAAGAAAGTAGATCAAAAGTTGCTCAGGATTGAGAGTAGGGAAAAATATTTACTATATAAGGACAGCATGAAGCAACTTTTTTGGGTGGTGGAAGAGCTCTGTATCTTGCACATGTTGGTGGTTACACAATTGTATTGTACTTGACAAAACTCTAGAACTGTAAAGCAAATAAAAATATCTCCTTTTTTTTGTAAATTGAAAACCAGAACACTCTCTATGACCTTAATATATGTAGAAATACATTGGAAAATGTAGAAGGACCACATGGGCACCCTGTGGAAGAGAGAATACTGAGAGAGGAGTTTTCACTGCACTTGACACACAAAGGACGTCTCTTAGGCATCTACAGAACAAATAGACAGTTTGTTTTTATTTGTCTATTGCTTTGAGATTAGGTTAAAAAAACAGTGGAGTTTTAGCATAGTAAATGTCAGGCTGTACAGTTAGCTATAAGTACAATGCAGGAATCATTAAGTTTTACCATACAGAGCAAAGGAGAAAATAAAAGAATAAAGATGTGCATTTCAGAGCAACTCCATTAAACATTGCTCAATTAAATATTGGTAGCATATTTTTTAAATGTTTAACAGTTTTATTGAGCGTTAATTTAAAATTCACCCTGTGTAAGTGTCCAATTCAATTATTTTAAGAAAAAAGGTAATGTATAACCATTACCACAGTGCAAGTTTAGAATTCTTTCATTGCTATAACAGGTTTCCTTGTGCTTGTTTGCAATCAATCTCTGCTTCATCCCACTCTCAGTCCCAAACAACTACCAGTGTGCTTCATGGGTCAATAAATTTGCCTTTTCCAAAGACATCATATAAACGAATTGTATAAATATGATTATATTATATATTAATATATATATGATATATCTGATATATATGATATATATATTAATATATATAAAAATATATACATTTTATGTCTGCTTCATTTCATTTAGCTTAGTGTTTTCTGAGGCTTTGCCACATTTTCATGTATCTGGATTATTTGATTTTATTTTTCTTCAAATAGAATTTTAGTGTACTAGTATGCCACATTTTCTTTATCTATTCACCAGTTGATGGGCATTTGAATTGTCTTCAAATTTTACCTTTTATGAATAATACTACTGCAAATATTCAAGTCCAATCTTTTTGTGGATCTATTTTCTTCATTTCTCTTGGGTAGATATGTAGGAGTAAAATTGTTTAACTATGGTTAATTATATGAACTTTGTAAGAAATCGCCAAAAGCCGGGCACGGTGGCTCAAGCCTGTAATCCCAGCACTTAGGGAGGCTGAGACAGGAAAATCGCGAGTTCAAAGCCAGCCTCAGCAATGGCGAGGCGCTAAGCAACTCAGTGAGACCCTGTCTCTACATAAAACACAAAATAGGTCTGGGGATGTGGCTCAGTGGTCGAGTACCTCTGAGTTCAATCTCCAGTACCAAAAAAAAAAAAAAAGAAATCGTCAAATTGTTTTTCAATGTCTGTATATTTTATATTTTCACCAGCAAACATAAAAGTTATAATTTTTCCACATCCTCACCAACACTTGGTATGGTCTGTTTTTTATTACAGCCATTCTGAATATTTGTGTATGGTGGTCATCTCTGTACTTCTAATTACATTTTACTAATGAGTAATCATATTGAACATTCTTTCATATTTTTGCCATTTTTGCATCTCTGCAGTGAAAAAGTCTGTTCAAACCTTGGCTCATTTTATTGAATTGTTTTATTTATTACATTGTATTATAATTTATTTCTTACAATTTATTAATTGTAATAAATTTTATAGACTCTAGGTAAAAATCCTTTATCAGATATCTATGATTTGCTTGTATTTTCTCCAAGTATGTAGATTGTTTATTTTTCATTTTCTTAATAATTTCTTTAGAAATAAAAACTTTAAGTTTTGATTGTCTAATTCATCAACTGATGCAAAATAACACAAGATCCATCATTTAAGATAAATTTTGCTAATATTTTAATCTGCTTATTACATCTCTTCTTAAACCACCTTTTTTCTCAAATTCCATTTCCTTATTATGCTTCTTATCTAGCACTAGCATGGGGCTATGACTACAAACTCCTGCTGGATGAGATAGAAATGCAGACAGATGATGTATCTATCTCCTGGCCTTTTGCATCACCTCTTCATTTGCCAAGTCTCATGATTCATTCATATTATTCACAGGGAAACTTAAGCTCCTTTAATATCTGCATCCTACAGACTTATCCAGAATGTTAAAGGAGAATGAATTGTCTAGTTTAGAGCTGAGAAAATTGTGACAAAGTTGTTTTCAAGCATGGAAAAAGGTTACAATACAAAAGAAAAACCAGTATAACCTTGCATGCTTATTTCTTTTTAAATGAATAAAGAAGAGTAGATGTTAAAAAGAAGTGAAGAAGAGGAAAACAAAGAATGAATATGGGAGTTTGTAGTATAGCATAAAAACTCAATTTAGGATCCTACTGGAAGTCAGACACCATCCCTGACCTCGTTGCCTTGACAATCTTAGGAGGCAGAGAGCTCACTTAATAGAGGAGGAGAATGACGTCTGGAGTGATAAATGAATTGTCCAAGGCACTATTTATAGTAGAGAAACTAATATTCAAACTCTTAGAGATTGTCTAACTTTCCACAGGTACCACTTTGGGGAGGAAAAATCATCAGTGTAAACCTGTATTTTGGGGAAAAGAGATCTATAGAGAAAGAATTTCAACTGTATGGAGTAATTGATGTCTCTTTTCTATATG
Organism: Geosciurus inauris; assembly: GCA_004024805.1. Taxonomy (NCBI): domain Eukaryota; kingdom Metazoa; phylum Chordata; class Mammalia; order Rodentia; family Sciuridae; genus Geosciurus; species Geosciurus inauris. The sequence goes on along the minus strand of PVHX01004212.1, from coordinate 882 downwards.
TGGCACAACTCAATAAAGGTGGAATGCCAAAGTTCAAATCTTTTAGATCTATATTGGCTGTCCCATTTCAGAGATGGACAGTGACTTCACAATGAAATTAACATTAGCCAAGAGCACACTGCCATTTATCTCTCTTGCTTCATTTCGCCAAAATAAAATGTGAAGTGAGTTTCTGTGGCTATTTTTACTTTTAGCCATCTGTCTTTTTACCTTCATCTAGTAAAGGTATCATTTAGTTTACTTCCATTATTGAATTTAGTGTTATATCTAGGATACAAAGTAACAAAAATCTCCTGAACTCATCACATTACATTATCTGAAGACAAAGTTATATTTTTATCTCACTTCTATAATATAAGTTCAGTTACAGTCCCTTTCTTTCACTCACTTTCAAAAAAATAAGCAGGCCTTAAACAATTATGCAGAATGTTATTCACAAGTTAATGTTAATTATTGATCACTGCTCTACTTTTTTTAATAGCTGAGTAGGCGCTTAGAAAAAAGAAAGTATCTAATTTAATAAACATGAAATATTTACAAGAATAAAATGGAATTTCAATTATGACATTTTTCTCTTCAACAGAATGTTAAAACATGGTCATAGAAAAATAATATAATTTTCTATTTTTAACCCACAGTAATTTTATTTAAGGAATCTTATGATCATTGGTTTATTTATCTTCACAAGTATTAAAAAGAAAGCACATTTAATATTATAAATTGGTGACAAAAATAATAAGAATCACCTTGGTAGTAGTCTTGGAAAAGTCCTAGGACTGATATTAACTCACTTTTATAGTTCTGTGAAAACATTTATTTTGTGACCTTAAATATAAATTTACCACTCCATAAATGTATTTACCTATTTAAGAAGAGAAGTAA